>SNQJ01S0155478.1:0-10267 GCA_010110895.2 Picea sitchensis | reverse complement strand
GCAAAATGTTTGATGTATATCTCATAATTCAAGTGCAATACCAATTGTATCATGATCAGACCAATATGTGTCTAAGATAAATATATTGTATTGAAGAATGGGCACATTCAACCACACATGGTCAATAAGTGTGTTTTGCAGATGGCTTGTGTTGTGCAAAAGAAAGCGGAGACTGTATTTGCACATGTACTTTTCCAATTCTTTTGTTCTGCCATTCTTTTGTAGCATGTCAATATTGAAGTTTCCTACAAGCACAATGGGTCCGTTCAGATGGAAATGGTCCAATGCATTGGAAATAACATCTACTATGTTGGAGAATGTTGCATGGGGAGCAACATACAGATTCAATATCACAATTTATGTTTCATGGAAAAAAAAAATTGCAAGCACCACCTCAACATTCTTTTCTTCGATATGTATATGCTCCAAAATTTGTACATGTTTTTTCACCAATATCATCACCCCATGTGTAATGTAACTTGATATGAAATTGTGATTTGGGAATTCTTTGTTCTGCATGCATAATGCCATGTATGTTTCCTGCAAGCACAGAATATTGGATTGCATTGTGTCATAGTCATTGAGTATATCATCCATGTATGCATTTAAGTTGTGTGTGTTAAGCGAGAGAATTGATACAGATGAATTTGTTTGTATGAATTGGTAATCATAGTGCAATTGTCATTTTGCGATAGTCCTGAGTCGTTCCATTTCAATATCAACTTTATGTTTGACTTTGAAGTTATATTTTGTAAGAGGACTTAGTAAATACAAGGAGTCTATGTTTCTGACATGGGGCAGTGTTGTGTATACAAGTCCATGTATCTGAATTCCAGCAGGCTGAAATGCAACATTATCAAGTGTTAGTCCTTGTGATCTGTGGATTGTACGTGCACATGCAAGTTTAATCGAAAATTGTTTTCGAATTTTCAGTCGACCTATCTTTGTTGATGTCGATATTGGCTTTGATATTTGCAAAATAGGTGTCAAATCGCTTCCAGTGTTTGAATTATATAGATAAGATAACTTGCTTGCTTGTCGATTGCCTATATGTGGTTCAAGGAACTTAATCCAAAGGACATCAATTTTTTTTGTTTTCGTATAGCCTTTGAATATTCCATCTGCACCATTGACCAAGCCATCCTGTGAATCATAGTTACAGGAATATATTTCAACCAACATTTCTAATTTGAGGACAAACTACAAAGGTAAAGTGGTTGTGTGTTCATGATGTGGCACATTTCCATGGTTGTCTTCTTCCAAGTCAATTGAATTGATGATGATATCATCGCCAAGCATAAGCGATAGCATGTGGTTGTTATGCATTGCAACATCCTTATTTGTGTAGAACAGGTAAGGGAATGTTGGGTTTGTTGGTGCAGGCCGCAAGCACCTCGAATTGATATATGTTAAGTCATCATATGTTTGGTTGTTTGTCCGTATTCTATTCAGAATTACAATCAATGTTTCATATGCCTAGTGCATTGTAGTATGCAATTCAAAGCATTTAATATTGTCTCCCTAGAATTCATGTGTCATTGTTTCCAAGTTAACAGTATGTTGTTCAAATATCAACGAATCTTGGATGGGTTGTGCCTGGTAAAGATCCCCACATAATATCATGTCAATGTTTCCAAAGTATTTCGTGTGCACATGTTTTATGCTTCTTAGTCAACTATCAATGGAATACAAGAACCGAATTCCAATCAAAGATGCTTCATCTATAAAGACAAGTTGGAGTTTCTCATAAATATTAGACAATGTATCCAACATTTCCTTGCTAAGTGGAAGAAACTGTGACTTGTTAAAAGGCATTAAAAATGCAGAGTGGACTGTTGTTCCACCTGCATTATATGTAGTTTTTCCTATGTATACAACTATTGGGCCCTTTGGTTTCATAGGATCAGAGGAATTGTTTGAATCATAGATGTGTATAAGCATTTGGAACAGTTCTTTCGATGTGAATGTCTTGCATGTTCCTACTTCGCATGTGAAGAACAAGTGCATAGGAGTGTCCATGTTCAAGCGTTTTTTAAGAGCAATGTCCTTTACAATTGTTTGTTGTTCTCAATTCAACAAACGTCTTATTCTGTGGTATTCATCATTTTCAATTAGGAAAGGATGTTTTGTGACTTGAAAACCAATATTGATACGTTTTTCACCTCCACCTGTTGGAGGACGAGGCAAATCCACTTGTAAGTCATAGGACTCGCAAGGATTTCTAGTTGTTTTTCGGTTTGTGAATGTCTCATCAGGATTGTTAGGGTTTTCTTTCTCGTTAATTGTAATCTCTAGATCACCTCATGTTGGATTAACATTGTAGGTAAATCTAGCTTCATTGATGTGCACTATAGTCTCAGAGGAAACATACGCAGCCTCCCATGTAGAGACGTTATGTTTTAATGTCTCTTCATTTTCATCGAACGGAACGTACAGCAGCAGTTTTTCTCTACAATAGTTTTCATAGTCATAATGTTTATTGTATTTGACAAACCGTATCACAAAGGGTTTTTTTCTTTTTGATATGGGCGCACCATTTGTTTTGTAATGCAATAAGAATTATGCTAAGCAGATATGCCTAATAGGAGATGGACACTAGAGGTAATAATCAACAATAGAGCGGCATAGCACGTCTTCTGAATTGTCAGGCTCTTCTTCTAGCAAAACCAGTGGTTTAAGCACAAATGTTCATTTTTCAAGTGGAGATGTGTTTATGAAGACACATTTTCTTGAACTACAAGTGAGGGATGGGGAAAATGCAATGTGAACTGCTTGTTGATCATACATTTGTTGAAGATTAAGCAATGTGTTGCCAAGTGTGCGTATCATTTGTATGGCATCAATATGACTTCTTTCATGTTCTTTGCGTATTCTTTTGAATGCACTTGTCATAGATTTGCCAACCTTTTTCATATACGAGGTACAGTAGGATGCTAAAGCATATGCATTGAGCACGTATTGCGCATCTATATTTTCTTTCCACGTAATTGGCATGTCCTTGGAGAAATTGTTGTTCCAAATATGGGAAAGTTTTTGTTTAAGAAAAAATGTTGGTTGCTTAAGCATACATTGTATGGCTTTTATGTACTCATCTTATGATAGATTTAGCTCTATCAAGAATGCATCGAAGCTCATCAGCTCGTCAAATTCTCCTTGTTCTAAAAATGCAATCAAGGATTTAGATTTCTCAACAACAGCATTGTCCTCTAAACTAAGTGGCTCTATGATTCTTGTAGCTCTCATTGGCGGCATGGGAAAGTTGTATCTGCAATGTGAGTTTTTTCGTTTTCTCTAACTTCTTGTATGGTAATGTCTATGAACTTTGGCAAGTTATGGATCCAAATGATTTGTGTTGCATGTTATGTATTTCTTCACAAATTGTTCGATCTCTGAGTTGTTGTCAGCTCCATAGACTGGTGCACCCTCTATCTACAACATTGTGAGGTTCTGTTCATTTCCCCTATTCTGGAATTCAGTCACAAAAAAGTAGTCTGATATTTTTCCAAAAAATGTTTCATCATGGCATATCAATTGTCTCAAATAATTTATTCTATGTCTATAATAGCGAGTACATGTCACTGGATCTTTTCTTATGCGGTAGTCAATGTGATTGTTTTCTAGTGTATAGATTTGTTTTTTACGTTTCTTGTTCCTATGCAGTTCAGATACGGTAGCTACCAATGGATCCCAACAATGCTCTGCACTTCTAAATGTGATGAAAAATGTTGGCGGGCCCAATTTCCGGATCATTGCAAAAATAGTTTTTTTGTTTTGTTGCAAATAGTCATGAGAGGTGCGAATGTTTTTGAAATCTATGTATCCAATATCAGATTTCAGAATTTTTTCTTGGTTTACTTTGTACTTGACATCCTTGGCCAACAACTTTCTTCCTTGTAACTGGACTTTTCTTATTCGGACCCACATGTAGGAGAGAACTTGCTCTATTATTATGTGCATTGTTTTGAAAAAAATAATTGTTATGTGACAGGAGAAGTCACTGCTTGAATGTAGCATCTCCCATTGGACTATTTTATGATAACTGAATCGTTATGTAATGTCACTGGCACGTGGATATCCATAGAAGAGTGTTACAAAGTTCATTTCCTCAACGAATTTGTCCTTGAATATTCCAAGTGGACATTGCCCCTCAACAGATGCAATTTCGACAATCTTGTCTTGCAAGTCACGAAAGCACTGTGAATCAGTGAATCCATGCACTAATGTCTCAGCAGGTGTTTCATTCTTCGATTCATCACTTGTATCAAATTCACTAGCATTTTCGAGAGTCTCTGCAGAGTTGGCATCCTCTTATGCATGAACATTATTCCAGTTCTCATTTATACAAATGTTTTGTGCTTTGTACAGGGCCCTGGAACATAATTCCTTTAATTCTTTCATAACAACATGCACACGCACTTTGCCTCTCTGATAGGCATTTTTGTATCGCAAGCGTCTTTTCAGAGCCACGGAAATTGTCATTGTATCGCTAATGAATTGTGGCAAGGCTTTTTACACAACATCTAGTTGAACAAGCACATTAATAATTGATCATGTTAAGCCCATATGGGGTCATTTATATCCCCAAGGCCTGATTTGTGGAAATGAAATTCGCAGAGACACAAGTCTCTCCTCAAGTTCTGCAAGTGCACTTACATCTGGTAGTGGTGTATTACATCTTATTTGCTCAGGGGTTGCAAATTGTGGCAGTTTTCCATTTTCAAGCAACCGCTTGCATGGAAGACAAATTTTTCCACTGGAAAATGGTTTATCGTGCGTTGTCAAGCGGAAGTATTATGCTTGCAAATTAGGCATGAAAGACTTACTGTTTTTTGATAAATTTAATTGTTCAAAAATTCCACACGCAATGGAAGGAGTGTCTTTAATTTGTTTCATGTATGTTTGTCTTGCATTTTTCTTTCGCAGGGAAGTATGAGTAGAAAGTGTTTGTTGGTTTTCATTGGTAGTAGTGCATGGTGTTCCTTCTATGCCACGAAATGTGACAGTTGCATGACCATTCTGGGATATGTGACCGTACTTGTTTTTGTTCTGTTATGCATGAAAAAATTCTTTAGATTGTGATATCCGAGTTTCTCTCTAAAAGGAAGTGTAGCAATGTATTTTCTTCTCTCGCACATGACCTTTTTCAAGTTGTGGTAACTTACTCTATGTTTCTTGTCCAAGGGAATGATGACCTTATGGAAACTATGATGAATTTCACTCTGATTCAGGTTTCCATAACTTAGTGTATGTTTTTTGTTTAAGGGGTGTATGGCCTCATCACAACTGGGATGAATTTTACGCATAACTTTTTTCAAGTTGTGATAACTTACTCTACGTTTTTTGTTTAAGCCCTGTATGGCCTCATCACAACTGTGATGAATTTCACGCATGGATTTTTTGTTAAAGCCTTGTATGGCCATATCGCAACCGGGAGGAGTTTCATTCTCACTAAAAAGCATGCGACGCGTATGCAGATTCGATGTGGTTTGGTTGGCATGGACATTCAACCCTGAACCATTGATATGTCCACGCAAAGGTTCATAATGGATATGTGTTGTATCTATTTTCAACGAGAGGATGTCAATTGTTTGATCGTAATTTGAATCCATAGACCAGGAATGGACAGTGCCATATCGCAAGGCTGACTAGACCTGGATATTTACTATGACATGATATACAGCGATTGCAAACAAAATTTGCAACCCTCCACATTCCCTTTTTCATATGGCAACACCATGTTTACAAGGTATTCTTGCCAACTTCCAATTGCTGGCATATTTTGTAGGAGATATGGTGAAAGGTGCTCATGCAAGCACCTAAAAGCATGTTGCCTTCTGCATATAATTCCATTGCAAAAGGACTATACAGTGTAAATCCACAGTGACTGCACATCGAACTCCGATGCTACCAAACAACAAATTGCATTGAATAGACTATCTCCACAGCTAGAAACAATAGTTGTTGCTAGTTGTAAACCATGGGATTCTATGTGATGTATAATCCATTTCCACTGCGATTCAAGGTCTTTGAAAATGAGGGAAAAGTAAATATGAGTTTCTTCAACATTGCATATGGACATTTTTCTATACAGTAGTGGTTCATAATGACCACTGACAGCATTGGCATCATGGAACAAGATGCAATATGGATTGTCAGATGTAGTTTTGTTGAATAGTAGATATCTTGTTTTTCTTGTCAATGACCATATTCCAATTGATATATTGAGCCAGTTAGACAGCCACCGTATACAAAATGTATTTCCCCAAAGTCCCCTCTCATGTGCAGGCAAAATTGGAGATGCAGACAACTGCATAATTGAAAAATATGTAGCGACATCATGTATTCCATGCAAGAAGAAAATCAAATTCCAGATCGTATTCATACGACTCCAATGCCTCATCATCGCCATTTTTTAAACAACCCGGGAAATAATTTATCAATCCATTGCGTAGGTCGGTCGAGGAATAATGAAAATGCAGAATAACCTAAAATGCATCAAAAAGGAAATCCCCTACAGTATACAAGAATGCATCCAATCTAAAAAGCCCATTGCTATGCAAAACCTCGTCAATGTTGTCATGTATAATGGAGTGTGTATCTATTTCATACGAGTCAACATATATTACTTCTTTCATCTTTTGAACTGTCATTTTGAATTTGTTTGTTAGATACTTTCAGTTTGCATGAAAACAGAGAAAAGGGGAAAAAAAGAATAAAAGTAGGAAAAAAAAAAAAGGAAAGCAAAATAGGAAAACTACAAGCGCAGAACTGGGTACCAATCCATGTATGTATCTTTCAACCTTATTCTTGTCAACTTCAATTCCCCCCTAGTCCCCATAGCAGGTGACAAGAAAACAAACCCACAATGGAAAGCGAACCAAACAAAAAGAAACAACGCAAATAAATAACACCATAAATTTACTCAGTAGAAAGATCGATTTGAACCTATTCATGGCATGCATCCTAAGAGCTTCTCAGAGCCAGAAAGAATTTTTACAAAATACAAAGGACAGGACAAAGGCAACAGCTAGACGCAGTTTTCTGACCCACGGAATAAAAGCATTCCTTGTGTCTACACCCTGGTGGATGGTTACCTCTTGTGACAACTCCAAAATACTTTTCGAAAACCCATCTGCATTGCAATTTTTGAAATAGCTATGGACGTGGCAGCTGGCATATGAAGACGCATGGTTTCCAAGAACAGAAATTAAGAGCACAGAGAAATATGGTCTGCAATAGAATTTTGAGGCAGGGACTCCCACCATTGAAAAATACCAACGAAACGATGGCACTGAGACTTACCCATCAACGAGGGATAACAACAGCTCAGCCCCAAAAACTGCAAACCACAACAACAGGTCCAACAACTTGGAAAGTTGAAGAACAACAAACCAGTGAACAACCACGAAGAGGTCCAATTGCAATTGCATGACCTCAACTTTGCAAAGTTGAATCAAGCAAGAACAAGGATCATGGAATGAACCAGTGAACAAGCATCGACCATTGAACCACTGATGCTGACAGAGAATAATTCAGCACAATTTTACTGCAAACAACACCATCAAAAAAATTGAATGAAACTGTATTGCAACGCCTATGTACAATAAACATTTAAGACTGCCAGACCTATTAGGTAAACACTTAAGACTGTCAGAACCATCGAAGGGCGTAGTCCTGTGCAAAAATTTAAGAAAAAATGCAGTGTGGCAGGCCCGTTCTCTCGAAGCACGCAAGAATAAAGAAAAAAACACACATATTAATATGCTAGAGAATGTATTCTACCTAGCAGAAAATGCTAAAGCAAACATTTGAACTAATGATAGCATTAATCCACCTTCGACCAATGCATAAGAAAATATATGATTCAAAAAGACCATATACGATGAAATACTTTGGATATGCTAACATAGATAACATTGGGAATAGCGAAGCCGACAATAAGACCTCCAATCTATTGTCCAATCAAATCATGACAAATATGGTACTTTTTATTATACAAAAATTGGTGTTTTCAATTCCCTGGTTCCAACAATAGATAATATGGAAATATTTGTGGTCAATGGACAATCTAATACGAGGTCAATGAATTATCGATCGCTATAGTCCCTCTATGCCTATGGCAAGGACTAATAACAATAATGTCTTACTATCAATAATGATAAAGAGGAAAATAATAACACAAGGTTTATTATGTTTGGTATTCATGACTTTTCAACAAGAAATTGGTATTAGGTGAGAGTTTGGGGTTACACATCGATATGAGGGCTTTGCGGCTAGGTTTTCGCTAGTTGCATCCATGTAAACTCTATGGAGAAGGGCGAGCCCGGGCGAGAGACACTACCAGGGTGAGCAGGCTCTGCAGCATGGCGGGTCTCTATGGTGAGAAGGGAAAGCGAGGGTCCAGTGGATAGAAGCGGAGGAAACGAAACCCTACAGGCTCTATGACGTGACAAGACTGTGCGACGAGTAAGGGAGAGCGATGGCTCTGCGGACGAAACCCTGCAGAGGTTGTCTCTTTTTTGGGGTTGAGCTTCATTCTGTGTTGTTCAAGTTGTAATGACTATTGGTGAGGTTCCGCTTTCTTCTAGGGAAGCCTTTGTTTTGATGTTAGAGGGCTCGACTTCAAGTGTGCGGTGGTGTTTATTGTCATATTTTGTGGTGGTGGTGGCTTTGGGGGTTTTTTGTGGCGGGTGTTTTTGTCTTCTCTTCGATTTTTCTAGACCCTCTTGACCTCTTCCTCCTTTGCAAGAAGAGGGTTTGGACCAGAGCTTTGAGGTCCTCACTAGGGGTGTGTGGTGTTTTGGTTAACACTTTGAGGTCCTTTAGGGGTGTGTGTTGTTGGGTAAACACTTTGAGGTCCTTTGGGGGCGTGCGGCTTCTGGTTTAGTTTCTTTTTTGGTGTTTGTTGGGGGTTTTGTCCCTATTTCGTATCTCGTTTTGTAGCATGCATGTTGGTTATCATCTCTGGTGACTTTCTGGTTCTTTTGGGGATGTGGTAGTTTATGTTTATGAGCATGGTCTATGGACTAGTTTTTCTATGAACAATTGTATGGTCAAGAAGAGGTAAACAAAATATTTGACATTATTGAGAATGCATATTATAATATATATTGATACCATTATGAAATCAATCATAAGAGTTGACAAGAAGAGGTAAACAAAATATTTGACATTATTGAGAATGCATATTATAATATATATTGATACTATTTATGAAATCAATCATAAGAGTTGAATTTTGTCTGTGCTAAAGTTTTGTAGTGAATATAATAAAGTGATCACTATATGATTGGATGATTTTATATATATATATATATATATATATATATATATATATATATATATTATATATATATATAGAGAGAGAGAGAGAGAGAGAAAGAGAGAGAGAGAGGATGAGAGAGAGAGAGTTTTGGGTAAGAGATGAGTAACAATTTTCGTTGAAGTTACAAAGACACATTGATATAATTGTAGTGTCATATTTTGCTTTGAATTTGTTTGACTAACATGGTGTTATTATTTGAGGGTATAATGGTTATAATAATGATTCAATTGGTTGACAGGTATACTTATGGATGATGTGATCTAGACTTTTGATTTGAATATTTCTAGATGTGTGTGGGGGGTTTATGTTTTGATATCCTTGTGATGTTATAGAATATTGGAAATAAATACATGGTTCAATATATTATGTTATATGATGATATTGATTGTTTTTCAAGTGCGATAAGAAGAACCATGAGTGCAAATGGATTCCAAACTAAGTCAAAATATGTGTACCCAAGATGGGATTGGGTTATGTATGATTGACATGTATATGGCATTGCTCATGATTTATTCATGATTATTAAAAAATGTCATTTGATATGTTTGTTTCTAGATATGTGCAAAGACAAAGAAAAATTTGTCAAATAAGCTTACACATGGGAAAAGGTTTGAATGGAGAGATGTCAGATGAGTACCATAGGGAGAGGAGATCTAATTGATTTTGGGTTTCTATGGTTGGAGTGTTTGATAGAGTTGCTTGGAAAATCCATAGTCGTCATTTTCGTTTGTCAACATTTTGAATCACCAGCTGGATCCATTGTCGTTACAAATAGTCGAGTAGGAGAAGAAGGAGACAGAGTATATAAATATGTGAAGAGCATAGATAAGAAACCCTAGAAAACTACAATGTCGGCTAAAAAACCTTAAAAACTATTAAAGAATATATAATTATTATAATATTATAATATAAGCTAATACAATAATACTAGGTTATGGATTT
>SNQJ01S0155477.1:0-22435 GCA_010110895.2 Picea sitchensis | reverse complement strand
CCCACTCATAACCATCAGCAAAAGGCGTACATAGGGGCCAATATTTCTTGGAGATCTAAAATTCTTATTGCTCAATTAAGGACTAATTCTCATCAACTCCGTTGTGAAACAGGGTGTTGGAAAAGGCCAAAAGAAAGGTGGGAAGAAAGAGTATGTATTTTGTGCTTGTTTGGAAAAGTGGAAACATAAAAACATTTCATTTTAGAATGTGAGGCCCTCAAAGACAGCAGGGAAAATTATGCAGGTATTTTGGTAGCTAATTCTTGGGATAATCTATTTAGCAAAGAGTTTGTTGAGAAGTTGGGAGCGATTATTGTAAAACTTCATAGGAAAAGGGCCGAATACAAAATCCAGATGGAAAAACAATCTGTCGCATAGGCTATTTTTAGCCTCGTGGACGTTAAAAATACTTTCTTTCTTTCTTTCTATATCCACAGGCACCCTAAGAGAAGTGTATCGGTTGTGTGTTTGCATGGTAAAACGTTAATACCAAAATAGGGTAGCACGTTCATACCAAAATAAGAAATTGAAAGATTGAATAGCGTGTCGTTTAGTCAAATTGTATGTTGATTTGCTACTCAAATTTAAGTGTTGTGTGGTTACAAATGAGGTCAACCCATATATTCTCATAATTTTAGAGATATAATACTCACTTGTGTACTAAGGTGAATGATGGCATCTTAAAGTGGTGTATTACTAATCTACTCTCGCACGATGAAATATTTATCCATAGGTATGATAATACGATGATCCCTCACCATTGCAATATTGGATGTTTCATGTGTCAAATTGAGAAGATAACCAACCAATTAGATCATGTGTTTCCCTTCAACAATGACACTTTTTTACCTCCATACTTGTGAGGTTAGACTTGACCTAAACCACACAATCGTCTCCTCAATCAACCTTTTGTTTTAGAGTGTTTTAAAGCATGCAATGCTTCTTTGAGGACTCTTTTTTGTATTTTCATAATCTAGTTCAAAACCACTATCAATGTATCACTTTATGTGTTTATCAAGAGAAATTACCTTGGAATCTCTAAACTTGTCTGAGTGCACTTGAGAAGTGATGAGAACATATTTAATATTATGCATGACTAAAGTTGCACAAATTGGGTTGCAAGTTTTTGTAAAGTGCATGTGTAGATTTAAATATTAGCAAACATCATGGTCACCAAGGCCATAGATGTGCAGGTAGCAATGCTGAGAAGGTAACAAATAAATCAGTTGGTCATCTAACCCTACATTTTACATAAGGAACATTTTCGTGTTTGCTTCTCCCTAATAGGAGGAGTGACAACACTAATTTCTTAAGTACCTTGGATATGGTAAATGGATTTAAGATCTTCCAAAATATGTGTAACATGAGCATGGCCAGAGGCAAAGGATCCAATGCTTAGGTCTAAAAAACATACATAGTTTGTGATTAATGGTGTTCTAATTGTTTAGCTTTCTCCCATTTGTGCTCACAATTCCTAATATTGAAAAAATTATCTTAGCAACTTAACTAAGAATGATCACATGTTTGGTGTTAATGACAATACACATACTTATTCCTCCCACTGCCCATCATGGAAAATATGTCTCCATTATAGTTACCCCTATTCTTTAATGAGTCAAACATCTATTGGTTTTATGAAGAGATACGATGGACCAATTCTTTGAGCATTTTCTTTTCTATTTCTTCCTTGACTTTGGAATTAAGTTGGTCCTAATCTTAGGAAATGAATTCAAATTACTCTCAATTTCTCTTATTGTCTCCATGGCCTCCTTATATGCATTGAGTCACCACCACTACACTACAAAACAAATTGTAAAATGTAACCTTGAAATAGAGCAATTGATTTCTTTCAGTTCATTGGGAAAATGCATGAGACGAGACAAAAGTTCCTTGATACAAGAATCATACTTGCCATGAGCTCATTGATTTTGCATTTACAATTTCACCACTAATGGGATGCAAATGACCTGTTGGGTGTAGACCCAATGTTGAGGAAAAGCAACACGTGTAAGGCAGACACACATGTAGGAAAAGCAACACATGCAAGAGAGACGTGCACGCAGAAGAGTAAAGCATGCGAGACACGCATGCAAGAATACCTTGCCATGATAGGGTTAGGGTTTTTGTAAGAGAATGTGATGGATGGTAAGCCAAAAACATGTATAAGTAGGTACCTAGAAGATCTAGGTCTGGGTTGGAATGGAGTGTTATTTTCAGGTTGGTTGGTAATTATTACTAGGTGGTTCAAGGATGGAACGACTGTAAATCCAATATGTTTTGTAATTTGTTGAGTTAAGGAGAGGGAATGGGGTACATATTGAGGGTTAGATCACAGGTTGAGGAGCCTAGTGTGATCTAGTCTGCCTCATTGTAGATCTCGACCTGTTCCGATGGAGAGTTGTAATGTGCGTGACACTGTAATTTTGGAAACACCATAACAAAAGAGAAGAGAAGCCAAATATTTGTGGACGTAGCCCAGGAGGGGTGAACCACGATAGATCATGTTTTACGTGATTGAATATTGTGTATTTCCTTTGTTGTCAATGATTAGATGTTAGATAAATGCGTGAATGACTAGTTAGATTTGTTATTTTTACATGCATGGATAAGAATGACAGGGTATTCAATATAAGATGAAGATTAAAGTAACAAATGGAGATCATAGAGGTTAATCCCAGATCCCCACTCATTCCCAGGCTGCAATCACTTGAGCATTGCAACCACCAATAAAACTATCTTGGGTGAGACTGCGCAGTGCACCCTATGTATTGCGTTGCCTTCTGGTTTACCAGAGGGGCCGATAGTTTTAAAGGGGTTTTCTCGAAAACCATAGTAGACTTGAACCTGGGTCAGCCTTAGAGAGGTGGCAAGAGAGAAGTAACCGACAAATGGTTATGTTGTCGGTTGGAACATAATGGAATTGAGTGAATGAGATCTGTTGAAGACTCGTGAAACAAATGTCAGATCTGGTGAGGAAATGCTAAAAAAATGAGGTTATAAAAGAGGATATTTAGACCGTGGAACCCAACGAAGGCAGAGATCGAGAATTAGTTAAAAACAAAGGAGCTGGACTTTGCACAGAAAGATAACATAAACTCGAAGTTAACACCGCACAAATATTTGGACAAGTACGTATTTAGTGACTTGCATGAAGTATTTTTCCGTGATTTCACACATGTGTTGCAGGAATGGATATTGAGGTTGAAGGGAAACCACCCTACAAATTGGATTAGACAACTAGAGTGGAATTCTGTGGAGATTGTGCAATTACAACAAGTTAACAATAAATTTACGCGTGCAGTACATTTCTGGTTAGACAACATTGTTGTAGGATTTATCACAGAATTTTCAGTAGATGATACTGTGAAGTCTTACAATGCAACAGAGCAAGAGTTCCTAAAGGGACCCAGAGGTAGGTATATTAGATCGTTGTATACTTCCATCAAGATGTTACTATATAACAAATGTATATTGACAATGGAATCAAACAACTAAACTTCCCTACGTGCATGGGGGAAGGGGGGAAGCAGAGGTGGATAAATGGAGGAAGCGATGGATAAAGGAAATAAGGAGGAGGCCTTGGACCCAATCATGATGGAGGAAGACCAGATCAAGCAGATTATGGCAACAACTGGAAGAACACGCAGTGGATCACCCTACCAATACAAGATTAACAATAAGAAGAGAGCCATAGTCGTGAGGGAAGGCTTGGAAAGTGATGAAGAAGAGGTAGAGGATCTCCAGGATGTGGAGCATATTGAGGAAATCCAGTGTGCGACATATGAAAGGAATAAAAGAGGTCCAAGAGCAGAAACAAGAGGCATAACTCCTATCCATATCAGTGTTAGTGTGGATCCCATAAACCCATGTGCGACTAATACACTAGAGAGAACACCACTATTTAGACAACTGAATTTCAGTGGAAGAAATGCAATAGGAAGTACATCTACACAGGGAGAAACAACTGGGGGAGCCAGTTTACGAAGAATTAGTCAAGGATATACACCGCGCAGAGGTAGTAGTTCAACATTCAGGATGGAAGGACATGATCCCACCATCAGGTTACTAGAATTCAAGGGAGAGGCATCAAAGGACCCTGAGAAGCACTTGTTCATCTATGAGAATATCTAGGAAGCAAAGTAGATCGCATATGAGGATACAGAGCTTGCACAGTTAGCTATCACACTAAGCGACCGTGCACTAGATTGGTACATGAGCTTAGCTGCAAACAGTTCACCAGGAACAACCAGAACGATTGTGTATATCAAGAAGTTGTTGATAAATGAATTCCAGAAGTCTAGCTTAGAGGATTAGTACATGAATGAGATGATAGAGATCAAACAGAAACCATGAGAAGTTTTCTAGGAGATTGACCAGAGATTCAAACAATTGAAGGGAAAGATGAAGTATGTCATGACATATATGCAACATAGACATTTATTTGTGAAATCCTTGCTACCATACTTAAAATACCCTTTGAGATAGCATAAGTTTCAAACTCAGGCAGAGGCTCTGCAGGAAGCCTTACAACTAGAAGAGAACCAATATCATAAGACATATCCAACAATAGAGGAGTTGAAGGAGGACATGAAGAATCTAACTTTTCAATTAAACCAAAACATGAGCAAGGACAAAAGAGAAGTTGTTTGGTGTACCACATGTAGGAAAGAAGGACACCACAAGAATGAATGCCCAACTTTCGCGCAGTACATGGAAATAGGACTGCCAAACACTTTGCCAACAGGAGGAATATGGTGTGAGATTTGTAAGACAAAGGGGCATGATCCATATCATTGTCCAATGATGCAGAAATACCATACAGTGCCTAAGAGTTCATATTGCAACTTTTTCAAGTCAGAAGGCCATGATGACAAATATTGCAGGACAATGGAGTTGATGAGGGAAAGAACATTAGACACATATAGGGTGCAGGTAGAAATGATGACAGGGCAAGTTACACCACAGTTTAACCAAGTACCAGCCCCATACAACATTACGCCACAACAATATAAAACTACATAGCCACAGTACAATACTTTGTAACCATAGTATAATCTTGCACAGTACAATCAGGTGCCTCAATACAACACACCGCGAGGAGATCGAGCTGACTACAGAGGTGGAGGATGAGGTAGAGGAGGATTGGGAAGAGGTAGAGGACTGGTGGTATGCCATAACTGTCAACAACCAGGATAATATGCAAGAGAATGTACACTTCCACCTTCGACATGTATGTATTGTCGCGCCTCAGATCATGACACAAATGACTGTCTGACACTATTGGGGAAGATCCGGGAAAAGAGTAATCATAACAATCAAAATGTTCAATGGATTTCTACAGAAGCAAGGGATGATGGAAGAAATATCAACATAGTTACACGCGGAGGAGCTAAGTCAAGAGATGACGCAGTAATACAAGATCCAACACAACACCAATGGGTGAAGAAGAATGTCGAACCACAGAAGCAGTTTGATGCACAAAACTAAAAGTAGATATTCAAACAAGCCAAACAAGAATTCTTGAAGCCAGACATTGCATCTACATCAACTACACAACATACTCAGGACGTACCAATGGACGAGATGCCTTCATCGTTGGATCACAATAATGAAGCACAACTCCTAGGACAAGTAAGTACCATAAAGGATTTTCTGCAATCTTGTGTTAAACTACTAAATGATCCATCATCTGTTAAAGTATTACAAAATATGTTAGAAATATGTAATACAGACGTAGAGGGAAAGCTAGAGGAGAAAATAGTTAATCACTTGCATACAAGGAGGAGGACAAATAAAGAGTTCAGACTGAATGCCAACATTGGATATTTCAACATGGGGGATATTATACTAGATTTAGGCTCTGAAGTAAACGTGTTACCAAAGAAGACATGGAAATGTATGGGAGAGCCCACATTAGGATATTCACTTGTTCAGCTGAAACTAGCAAATCAACACAGGGTTCTGCCAATTAGAAGGCTAAAGGGTGTGACAATAGATCTGGATGGAGTGCACAATAAAGCCGATTTTGAAGTGATAGAAATAGTGGATGGCACAACACCTTATCAATAATTTCTTGTCTTGGACTGGGCGTTTGAAAACCAGGCCATAATCAATTTGAATACAAGGAAGATGGCATTCAATTCAGGAGAGTACAGTTTCGTTGCGCCACTAGACCCCTCGAGAGGAGAAAGGTTTGTAGAACCCACTTGCCTAGACCTGGAGGAAATCAATCATTTATACAGAACCACCATGTGAGAAGAATATTATGTAAATACAACTGCAGATGGGGTACTCAATTGGAGAAGTATCACATCATGCACGTCAGATTCAGATACAGAGTTGGAGAATTGGAAGCAGAGATTACATGAGGTATCCACAAGAAGGTGTGCAAGAATAGATCACGCAGTAAGATGGGTAGGTACATAGATAAGAGAACCTCCTAGTTTTCATGGGGTGAATGACTTAGAAGAATTCCTAACAAATTACGAAGAGGGAGTGTTAGAAAATCATAGGCTCTTAGCTCTGGACATAGCACTCAAGGAAACATGTGCAATATGGTGGGGTGCACACAAAGGGACAGTCAAGGATTGGTACCAATGTAAGCGATTATTGCACATTAGATTTGGCGTCGAACATGGAAGCAACAAAATGCAAAGATATGATGGACAGGGGACACTAGCGAAACACTTGGAGAAATGCAGAATACTATGGAAAATGACACCACCATAAGAATGGCCTTATCATTTCATTCACACATTGGAAGGAATTCCAGCAAATTGGTATGTAGACCAGGAATTGCGCAGAGGCACTGCAGAATGGACAACATTGCAACATAATTTTATAGTCACTTTCTCATTTGAACATGAGAACCCCATCATGGATTCATCACTCAAAAAAATTAGAGGGGTAATATTCATTCAAGAACCAGAGGTTGAACTTAGAATAGAGTACCAACAACAGAATAGACAAACAGTGAAAGAACTACTGTGATGCTACCATGTGGAGGAAGAAGCACCAGATGAAGATGACCCATGCAACATTCAAATTACAGAAATTTAAGGAGAAAGAGAGGTGGAAGGTCCATCTCTCGAATCAGAAGTATTTGTTTCACCAATAAAGGTGAAGAAAGTAAATATTGGGACAAATGATAATCCTAAAATGACCAGTATTGGAGATTACTGGGATGAACAGATGGTAGAAAGAATAACATATTTGTTGTGCGAGTACAATGACCTATTCCCAACAACCTTTACAAAGATGAAAGACATAGCAGGAGAGATAGGAGAGATAAAGATACCTCTCAAACCCGAGGCTAGATCAGTCAGACAATGACCATATAGATTGAACCCAATGTCTAAGCAGAAAGTAAAAGCATAAATTGACAAAATGTTAGAAGCTGGTATCATAGAACTAGTGGAGGAATCTAAATGGGTAAGCCCTATGGTAGTTCAGGAGAAGAATCAAGGAGGCATATGGATATGGGTTGATATGAGGAAGATGAATGATGCTTACCTACATGACCTTTTTCCCACCCCTTTCACATATGAGGTATAAGAGAATATAGGAGGCCAGGAAGCATATTCATTCACAGATGGATTCTCAGGATACCATTAGATCAAGATAGCTCCAGAATATAGGTACAAGACTACTTTTTACACCGAATGGGGATCCTACCAGTACATAGTCATTCCTTTTGGACTGAAGAATGTACCAGTAATATTCTCATGAGTAGTCATAGTTTCATTCAAAGAATTCATCCATCAGTTTTTAGAAGTATATATGGATGATTTGACAATCTACAGTCTGTTGAAATATCATGTAGAGGTGTTAGGGCTAATGTTGGAAAGATGCAGGCACTGTAAGATCTCATTGAATATCAAAAAGTGCATTTTGGGGACACCATTTGGAATATTATTGGGCCATATAGTGTGCAAACAAGGCTTTCTAGTAGATCCTGCCAATATTGTAGTGATTGTCAATTTACCACCACCAAAATCAGCACGTCGGTTGAGAGAAACATTGGGAAACACATGCTACTAAGGGAAATTCATAAAAGGGTATGCGCAAATCACTACATAGATGGAGAAATTGTTGAAGAAAGATAGTAAATTTCAGTGAAATGAGGATTCTCAGCGAGGGTTGGACACTCTAAAAGAGAATATGGTAACAACACCAATACTAGTATTCCTAGATTGGGAAAAGACATTTCAGGTGCATGTAGATGCATCATCCATAACATTGGGAGCTATTCTGGTGTAGCCAGGGGCGGGAGAGTTAGACCATACTATAACATTTGCAAGTAGAAAACTGTCAGAGTCAGATCAGAACTAAAATACTACAGAAAGAGAAGGACTAGCAATGGTATATGCACTGATTAGTTTCAGACACTATCTACTTGGGAAACATTTTAAAATGTTCACAGATCATTTTGCCCTCAAATACCTAGTCAATAAGCCAGTGTTGGGGGGGAGGATCTGTAAATGGTTACTATTGTTTTAGGAATTTGACTTTGAAGTGATAGTAAAACCAGGGAGGTTGAATGTAGGACCCAATCCCCTGTTGAGGATCACCAATGGAGAGGAACCTACAAATTTGGAGGACAACTTCCCTAACGCACAATTATTTTCAGTCCAAGTAGATGATGAATATTTTACTGACATCATTCAATACTTGAGTACAGGGACTACGCCATAAGGATTCAACACTGCACATAAGAAAAATCTAGTATTCAGAGCGACAAACTATCAATTGATTGCAGGACACTTATACAATATGGGCGTAGACAACATCTTGAGAAGATGTGTACTAGAACACAGAAGGCCTAGGATTTTAGTAGAGGCTCATGAGGGAATATATGGAGGAAATTATGCAGGAAAATCTACCGCGCATAAGTTATTATGCGTAGGACTATGGTGGCCGACCATTCACAGAGATGCAAAGGACTACTACCAGATATGTAATGTATGTCAAAGGGTTGGAAAACCTAATAGACGGGATGAGATGTCGCTAAGACCACAAGTAACCTTGCAAGTATTAGAAAAATGGGCAATAAAATTTGTGGGACCAATTAATCCACAAGCAAAGAGGTCAGGAGCAAGGTATATCATTACTGTGACATATTACTTAACGATATGGGAAGAAGCAACACCAGTAAACGATTGTAGCACAGAGACAAAAACACACTTCCTATTTGAGCAAGTGATCACTAGATTTGGATGTCCAAGGATTTTGATGAGTGACTAAGGCACACACTTCATCAATAGTACTATCAAGGATATGACCAAGGAGTTTCAAGTCTAGCACCAAAAGATTACACCATATCACCCTCAAGCAAATGGAATAGTGGAAGCCTTTAATAAGATCCTAGAGAATGCATTAACAAAAATATGCAATATCAACATGGATGATTGGGACTTGTAGATACCAACAGTATTATGGGCATACAGGACTACATGCAAAAAGTTGACAGGACAGACACCATTCAGGTTGGTATATGGACAAGACGATGTGGTGTCATTATAATGTTTGGTACCTAGTTTGCGCGTAGCAGCAATCACCAACATGACAGAATGAGGTGCAGTACAAGAAAGGCTAAGTCAGCTGATGGAGATGGAAGAAGATAGGATTCTAGTAGGGTTTCACCAAGAAGTACATAAATCAAGGGACAAAGCTTGGTATGACAGACATATTAAAAGGTAGAGTTTCAAGGAGGGAGACCAAGTCTTGGTGTATGACAGTAAATTTCTTCAGCATCCAGGAAAATTTAGAATGCATTGGTTGGGACCATATGAAGTGAAGACTGTCACAGAGGGGGGAGTTATACAGTTGAAAGATTTAGGAGGTATAGAACTCAAAATAATTATAAATGGGAGTCGATTGAAACTATATAGGGACAATCAACCTCCTAGCACTTAGAAATTTACCACACAGTAAGAACGGATGTATATAGTGTATTATAGTAGAAGGGAAAGAAAATGAGAAAAACAAATAAAAATAAGAAAATCCATAAACAATAAAAAGAGGATAAAAACAAAAACAAACCGACGCCCATGGAGGGTCTTTGATAGAATAGAACGGAGAGCATAGAACAATGTGCTACAAGAAAAATAGGGGTTGAAAACACTACGCGCAGAAGAACAGGTAACAACTAGAAAGGTACAACGTGTAGGAAACATCACAAAAAGTGAAAAAATGACAATTGACAGTGCAATACAACTTTTGCTTCTCCGTCTCGCTATAAAGTCAGAAAAAGGGGGGAAGCGACCCATTGTGTTATTTGCTAAGGAGAAGAACGTAGAGCCGAGTGGAAGAGTGTTAGAGTGTGAATTTGCGCTACCATCTGTCTATTTGGAAGTCTATAGTTCGTATTTTCTCACCATGTCATCACCGAGGGTTGGAGCGTCGAGAAGAACTAGATGAAACACACGGAGTAGCACTCGGGTGCCACAAACTGGCACAAACATGATGCCAATAGTGGTGGATTTGGACAAAATCCATACACCAGAGTATGAGCAGACCAAATTGCATGTGGAAGAGGAGCAAGAACCTGCATAGGAGGCTGAGCAGTCGGAAGAGGATGTTGAACAGACGAAATCTGACGCGTCCATGGGAAAAGGGTCGCAGTAAGAAGAAACAACCACGGGTTTCATGCGGTAGGGTCTAGAGCCAGAGTGTGATATGGAGCAAGAGGTCGTACCAGAGGGTGGGGTATCGTCCCCACAAGGGAAAAATAAGGCGCAAGGTGTACAATGAGTACAGGCGAAATTGGCCATAGTGATGCCCAAAATTCCCAAGGGAGTGAAGACTGAAGATAACATGGTAGGAGGAGTCGATAACCTGAAATACTCTGACCATGATGTCTCTAATTCCATAAAGTTCCCAGATTTGGCACCATAGAGCTACCTAGAGAGCATAGGATAAGGCTCATCAGACACACCACTGTTAGAGCCTACATAGAAAGGATCAAATGGGTTGTTTGAGTTGATTTTTCAACACCACATTCCTTTAGTTGAAGGAGGAGGGACTTGAACTTCGTAAAGAAGTCCCATATCTTATAAAAATTCCTTCGATCTAAGGAATTCAGCTCGAACTTGAGCATTTGGCCTCTCATTTTGTCCTGTTTTCCAAAGATATCCTCCAACTTTGTCCAAATCTCATTTGGTCTGGTACAGGATTCAATGTGAAACAAAATCTCGGGGGACATAGACACATAGAGGAGGTTGTAGGCCTCATCCATGCGGTTGAGATACCTGTTCTTATCGACCGCAAAAGTTGGCTCAAAATATGTCACTGTAGTAATATGGTACAATATTTTGCATCTTAGCTGATGTAAATTTTTTAGCTTTTACTAAAAGTAGTTATGAGGCGTGAGAAGTATTGCCAGTGAATGATACTTGTGTAGAATTTCATCCATGTTTCATATTGGCCTCCCTCACCTATTCTATAAAAGTAGGATAGAGTGTTTGCCATTACTTAATATTAATGTACTCATTATTCTATCTTCATAAGTGTCTTGGAAAAGTATTGTAGGGAGAAAGACCTAGGTTTTGTGATGTAAACACCAAATGAGACATGGAGATGAGCTAGGGATGAACTAGGGATGAGCTTGGGTCTCAACACTTGTGTTATGTGTCAAAACCTTAAAATATCATATTAAATTAGAGTAGACACAATGTACACCAAATGTGACTATGGAGCATAACTCCAAAATAGATAAGAGAGACGAGTTACACAACAATTTGTTAAAGAATAAGAGAACCTCCTCCAAATACCCCAATACATTCATATATCCAAATCACATGTTCCTCTCAATAATGACACACACACACAAACACATACATAGACACCTATTCACTCATTTCTCATGATATGGACCCTTTATTAGGATGACCCCTATCATATCTACAATATGATAGGATGAACTACTACCTCTGTGCAATGTCCATGTCCTGCCATCCTGAATTCTAGGATCCTCTAAGCTCATGTCCATCTAGTGAACTTTCCACCCCCTGGATGCCACCATGGAAAGGGCCAATCAGATGGAGTCCATATTTTCTATGGGATTAAAGGTCTCATCATAGTCTATCCTTTGAATCTGCTAAAAGCCTTTGGAAACTGGTATTGCCTTATGCCTTCTCACATGTCTGTTTGCTTCCTTATTGGTCAAGTAGACCCATATGCATATGAAAATCTTATTTTCTGAAGGAAGTGAAACCAGATCCCAAGTTTGGTTCTCGATGAGAGAGTTATACTCCTCCTCCATGGTGGCTTCCCAAAAGTGATTCCCTGCAACATTTTCATAGGTATGCAGGTGTGAAGCTAGAACCATTTAGAAATGCATGGGAATCATTGGTTTGGTAGCTGTGAGTGCATGAGAAATATCCTCAAACTGAGACCTTGTACTCCTTTGATATGTTGGATCCCCCACAAGGTCTCCTACTTCCTGTAGGGTGGTCTGTTCCCACTTGGGCATCTATGGTGGCTTAACATCTGCATGCTCATCATATTTTGAATTAGATTCGAAACTCAGATCTAAATCATGATCTGAGTGAGTGGACTCATCGACACTGATGTTTGGTGTAGACAGAGGTACAAAGGTCTCTACATGTGGCTCCAATGGAGAAGGCAAGGGAGTTTCCTCAAACCAAACACGACACTCAATGAAGAGCTTGACAGTAGAGGGATCAAGTAACTTGTAACCATTCACACCATTTGGATATCCCACCAGTATGCATGCGATACTCTATGGATATAATTATTTCCTCTATTTAGAGGGTACATAGGCCCATGGACGTTATCCAAATATTCGAAAGTGGGTGACTTCCAGTTTGTTTCCGCTCCATGCCTCATAGGGAGTTTTTTCCTTGACGTATCTATGAGGAGATATGTTTTGAATGTGGTTGGCACAGTTAAGTGCCTCATCCCAAATATTAGGTGGTAGAGATATTACATGCAACATGCAAGTGGCCATCTTCTTGAGGGATATGTTCTTCCTCTCAACTACTCCATTCTGATGCAGAGTGTAAGGTACTGTGTGTTGCAGTTGTATACCGACCTATGAACAAAGATGTTGGAAATATTGGTTCACATATTCCCCCCCATTGTTTGTGCAAAGGATTTTGATATTTTTCCCAAATTGAGTCTCTACATGTATTTTGAAGTCTTTGAGATGCTAAAAAACCCCAGACTTCTTCCTGAGAAAATACACCCAAGTGTATCATGAGAAATCATCAATCAGAAAGGGTGTACCTTGATTTGTTGATGGATGAATCGGGAAAGTGTCCCATCGGATCATTGTGGATGAGATCCAAAAGAGAGGAGGCACTCCAGGCCTTCCCTTTCTCAAACTTATCCTAGGGATGTTTTCCAGGAACACATCCTTGAAAAACTCCTTTGGAAAAATGTATGTTGGGCAAGTCGGTGACCATTTCCTGTTTACATAGTTGTTGCATGTATTTTAAGTTTAGATGGCTGAATCTCTCATGCCATAATATACTAATATCATCAACATGCATCAATAGTAAAGAAAAATCAGATTTAGCAATGAAATTACTGAAAGTATACAAATGAGATTGGTGGTTTACCTCACCAACAACAATCATGGAGTTACCATGCATATTAGATATGGTTACGAAATTAGGTGTGAATTCCACGCTTTTTCCTGTACCAGAATGTGTTGATTGATAGACAAAGAGTACAATCACAGAGAGTTTTGGAACATGCAAGACATTCTAAAAACTTTTGTGTGGGAGTTCTAGTCTCCCTTGGCCAATGACATCAATTGGGGTATCATCTCCCATGAGGATGAGAGGACCCGTGAATGAAAAAATAGAAGATACAACATCCTCTGTTGTTTCCATATGGTGGGATGTGCCTAAATATAATATCCATGCATTAGGAGAAGATTTAATGGCAATCATTGCATGAGATTTACCTTGTCTGGTTTGATCTTCCGACTTTTTTTTGGAAACTTCGAGAATGTGATCCCCAAGGTTGTTCTTCCGAAGAATCTACACCATCTGATCAAATTGTTTCTTCATGCATGCAGACTCGGGATGATAACCATGGTTGTAGTAACCCCATTTTGTCTTTCCTTTCTTTCCTTTTCCACCTCTGGAGCCCGAGGAATCATCAAAGAGTTTGGAGTACCCTCCCTTCTTTGGTTTTGCAGGTGCCTTTCCCTTGCCTTTTTGCTTGGTATTCAGATTGCATGCGTCGCTGCTCTCATGCACAGAAAGTGCATGCACATTGGATCCCTTGATTATCCCAATTTTGATGAGATTGTCTTGCTCATGCATTAGGGATTCAATGAACTAATCTAATTTCATCATTTTCCAGGTAGATCCTGAAGCGAATCTATTTGTATCGAAAGATGCGATTAAAAAAGATAATTTGGACCAAGTTTTTGCCATAATAGAAAGCATCAACTGGGTTGTTTGACTTGATTTTTCAACACCACATTATTTTAGTTGAAGGAGGAGGGACTTGAACTTCGTAAAGAAGTCCCAGATCTTATAAAAATTCCTTGGATCTAAGGAATTCAGCTCAAACTTGAGCATATGGCCTCTCATTTTGTCCTGTTTTCCAAAGATATCCTCCAACTTTGTCCAAATCTCATTTGGCAGTACATGATTCAATGTGAAAAAAAAGCTTGGGGGACATAGACACATAGAGGAGGTCGTAGGCCGCATCCATGCGATTGAGATACATGTTCTTCTCGACCACAAAAGTTGGCTCAAAATATGTCACTGTAGTAATATGGTACAAGCCTTTGCATCTTCGCTGATCAGTGAATAATCCTACCATATTATAAAAAGAAGAAAAATAAGAAAATCCATAAACAGTAAAAAGACGATAAAAACAAAAACAAACCAATGCCCATGGAGGGTCTTTGATAGAATATAACAGAGAGCACAGAACAATGCGCTACAAGAAAACCAGGGGTTGAAAACACTACGCGCAGAAGAACAGGTAACATGTACAAAGGTACAATGTGCAAGAAACATCGCAAAAAGTGCAAAAGTGACAATTGACAGTGCAATACAGATTTTACTTTGTCTCACTATAAAGTCAGAAAAAGGGGGGAAGCAACCCATTGTGTTATTTTCTAAGGAGAAGAACGCAAAGCCGAGTGGAAGAGCGTTAGAGTGTGAATTTGTGATACCATTTGTCGATTTGGAAGTCTACAGTTCGTATTTTCTCACCATGTCATCACTAAGGGTTGGAGCGTCGAGCAGAACTGGATGAAACACATGGAGTATCACTCGGGTGCCACAAACCGGAACAAACATGATGGCAATAGTGGTGGATGTGGACAAAATCCACACCCTGTAGTACAAGCATACCACATTCCATGTGGAAGAGGAGCAAGAACCTGCATAGGAGGCCGAGCAGTCAGAAGAGGAGTAGGAACCCATACAGGAGGCTGAGCAGTCAGAAGAGGATGTTGAAAATATGAAATCTGACGCGTCCATGGGAAAAGGGTTGCAGCAAGAAGAAACAACCACGGGTTTCATGCAGCAGGGTCTAGAGCAATAACTAGAGCGCGAGATGGAGCAAGAGGTCGTACCAGAGGGTGGGGTATCGTCCCCACAAGGGAAAAAGAAGGCGAGAGTATAGAGTAGTGTGCAAGGTGTACAATGCGTATAGGCGAAATTGGCCATAGTGATGCCCAAAATTCCCAAGGGAGTGAAGACCGAAGATAACATGGTAGGAGGAGTCGATAACCTAAAATACTTCGACCATGATGTCTCTAACTCCATAAAGTTCCCAGATTTGGCACCACAAAGCTACCTAGAGAGCATAGGATAAGGCTCATCATGCACACCACTGTTAGAGCCTGCACAGTGGATCCTGGGACTGTACAACACCGACATCATGAACTTATTAGACATATCACACTTTGGGCGTGGGAAACACATAAACAAATGTGTCAAATGGCTGTTAGCAAGGGTGAATCGAGGCATATTGTGGATGGATAGGCCAGTGTCGATCAACGTCGACCTCATCGCAGAGATTATAGGGCTACCCACAGATGGGGAGAAGCTGAAGCAATACCTAGAAGACAAGACTAAGGAGAAATCCATCTCAGATGAGATCAAAGAAAAGTATGGCATAGAAAGGGGTAACAGAGGTATCAGGATCAACAACATCAATGATATTGCGACACAATTTGCAACAATATTTCTCGGTTGTAAATTAATATGCAAGTGATGAAAAGAAGAAATGCTCATAGGAGTAGTAGAAGCTACAGTGCAGTGCGCAAAGGGGAGGTCGATGAGTTGGGCTCCTTATCTACTGAACTCGTTCCTTGAATACTACAAGGACGCACAATATTGGGGATCTGAGTTCCACTACTCATGGTTATTCATCCTCATTGCACTTATGGGGTGGCGGGAACCCACGTACACTATGTTCCTGCCAAGCACAAGCAAATGTGGCGCATCGTGCTACACGTCACTGGAAATCACACCAGATCCCAAGGTAAAGAGGGTAAACAATGACATGTTCACTTAGTACTTAACAGAGGTCCATAACATCTTGGCGGATACATGGAGGATCTACCCAGAAACTATCCAGGAGTTTGGACAGATAACAAATATTTGGGCATCACGCCATAACAAGTGACTGCAGGCAAAGAAGGATCCATCCAAGGAGTAGTTGCAGCTGAAGTATTGTGTGACGATGCAATACATCCACATGGAGGTCCAAGAGTGGACCGAGGAGTGGAGAGTTCCAACAATCCCAACGACGGTGCCAGGAGCACGAACAAGGACGCATGACAGGACAGTCCCTGCGCAGCAGGTAGGCACAAATGGATCAAGCACCAAGAAGAATACGACACAAGGCCAAGAATGGGACATCACTCCCATAAAAAAGAAAACCATAATGAATAAGTCATCCCAATGTGGCTCTACACAGGGACCACCGCACAAAGGACATACAACAAGAGAAACAACATAACAAATGTGCCTGGAGGAAAAGAAGAAGGAGACACAAGAAGTCTCAATGGAAGAAGGAGAAGGGAAGGATACCAGTAGGGATACACATATACTAGAAGCATCTGAACCACGAGAGGCCCAAAGGAAGAAAACAAGGGAGCAACCCAGTGGTTCCAGAAAGTAGTCCAAGGCCCACAGGAAGCCCATGGAAACATCATTGACAACATATGATATGGAGATAATAGCAATGAAAATGGAAGATAGACTGTCGGAGGTATGGGAAAACGCAGAGAATCATCAAGCTTCAATTTTGGAGCAAGTACATGAGGTAAAAATTGTGTTGGAGTAGTTGAGGATCAGGGCAGAGCAGAAATAGAAGGACAAAGCAACGCCCACTAGAGAAGAAGAACCTACTACAGAGACAGTGCACATCATGACGCAGGGAAGTGTTAATTTCATCATAACACTCAAAATGTTGTTCGTTGATGAGGAGACAACACAAAGGCCCCTGAAAGACATTGAGAGGTTGGAATTGGCGCTGCCCAAGATTCCAACTAAAGAGATGTATAAATTACAAGTGAGCGTCATGCAGGAGATTCAGTCTAGAGCAAGGTTGGATGCGACAAACTTACAATTGGCGCAGGAAGACAACACCTCACTAAAGGAGGTACTTATCTAGGAAGGGCAGGAGAGAAATCTAGCACAACAAAAAGTGGAGGAGATGGAGAAATAGATAAGTGGAGTATTTCAAGCCATCCCTGACAGTGCTGAATCGAAAGAAACATCTTCTGAAGAGAAAATGAGGAAAATAGCATAGGCCCTTGCACAATATAAAGAGAATATTAAGGAACTGGAGGAGTGCGCAACACCTACAACTCCCCCAATAGTCCAAGAACAAAGAGAGCAAGATGCGACAATAGTTGCATAAAACATTGTGCATAACATACAAAGAGTGGTAGAACTGTTGGAAAAGAGTGGCCAGTTATGGACACAACTATAAGAGGATGGGAGCCTACAAGAGCTGCAAGGAAAGGAAGATAAATTGAATTCAACAATGGCAGATGTCAAGAAGTGACAGAGGACAATGTCACTATCAAAGAAGATAAAGAATGCCACAGAAATGAAGAACCTTCAGGTAGAGGAAAAAGCGGTGTAGGCACAAAATATCACACGGTAGGATCAGTTGGATCCCCTACAAGAAAAGGAAGAACAATTGGTCGTGGAAATCGACGCATCGATAGTGCACCTCGAGAAGATAGCCTTGGAGGGGGGTGAGATCCTATGACCACCAGTCACTGCGCAGGTGGTCAAATCCATTTCAGCAAGGAGCAGCCATGCTCAGGAGCAGTACCAATGGATAAAATATATGTACGAAGCATTGGCACAAGCAGTGATAGACACTAGAGTTAGGAAGTTACTTGGGACGAGTCACAATGTCAGTGTTGGGGGCCTATTGGGCACAGACCTAGTGTTGAGGAAAAACAACACGTGTAAGGAAGATGCGCATGCAGGAAAAACATCATGTGCAAGACAGATGCACATGCATAAGAGGAAAGCATGTGAGGCACGCATGCAAGAAGACCTAGCCATGATATGGTTAGGGTTTTAGTAAGACAATGTAATGGTTGGTAATCCAAAAACATGTATAAGTAGGTACCTAGGAGGTCTAGGTCGGGGTTGGAATGGAGTGTTCTTTTCGGGTTGGTTGGTAATTGTTACTAGGTGGTTCAAGGATGGAACGACTGTAAATCTGATCTGTTTTGTAAGTTGTTGATATGAGGAGAGAGAATAGGGTAGATATTGAGGGTTAGATCACAGGCTAAGGATCCCAGTGTGATCTAGTCTGCCTCACTGTAGATCTCGACCTGTTCTTATGGAGAGTTGTAATGTGTGTGGCACTGTAGTTTTGGAAACACCATAATAATATAGCAGAGCAGTCAAATCTTTGTGGACGTATCCTAGGAGGGGTGAACCACGGTAGATCATGTGTTATGTGATTGAATATTGTGTATTTCCTTTACTGGCAATGATTAGATGTTAGATAAATGCGTGAATGACTAGTTAGATCTTCTATTTTTACATGCATGGATAAGAATGACAGGGTATTCAATATAAGCTTAAGATTAAAGTAACAAATGAAGATCATGGAGGTTAATCCCAAATCCCCACTCATTCCTAGGCTGCAAGCGCCTGAGCGTTGCAACCACCAATAGAACTATCTTGGGTGAGGCTGCACAGTGCACCTTGTGTACTATGTTTCCTTCTGGTTTACCAGAGGGGCCGATAGTTTTAAAGGGGTTTTGTGGGAAACCATAGTAGACCTGAACCTGGGTTATCCCTAGAGAGGTAGCAAGAGAGAAGCAACCAACATAACCAATTACTGAGATAATTATATTATTGCCTGAGATTTTTGACAACATCAAGACACATTTAAAAATGCAACAACGATTAATTATTTGGTACCAATGTTGGCCCATGAAATTGTTTGTTTTCTACCACCTTTTTCTATCCTTATTTACCTCCATTTATATATTCCTTGAGATATTATGTGTAACTACAAGGGTAAGAATGCACCTCTATTATGTCATTGAGTGTATTAGTTCAAAAATGTTAGAGATTGGTTGGGGGTTTACCAAAGCGAATCACTAATCTCTGAAATCTCGCAGGAACAGAGAAAACACAGTCTGACAAGATGATGCGGTCAAGGATGCAGCGTAGTCCGCGGGTTGAAGATGCAAAAGAGGACGTGTTCCATGGTCCAACATTAGGTTATGTTAATCGATTCATCCTTTGTGTATTTTTAGGAAGAGTTGTTACCGTAATCTTGGGACTCTTTGTGCTCTAGGAATTGTACAACAAACTGAAAAGAGATAGAGAAGGATTAGGCAGTCAGACAACTAGCTAAGAGTTGTCCTGTATCAATACTGCAACCTATGTAATCCTGTTTTATTTAATGAAAATCAAGTTTCTTCTGAGTTTCTGAGTTTTCGTGGCAGTTAGTTCACCGCAACTCCGATCAAGGAGTTGGGCCCACTCTTTTGGTCAGATGTTGTCGACCTATGATATAGTTTTTTTGTGGTTTTGTGTGGAATCTGTTAGATCTGTGTGTTTTGCTTCATTTACAATTTTCCTGCTTCATTTGAATCTTACAGTTATTTACGTTTCAACACCAGCAATCTAGTTTTTGTTCTTTATTTTACTGCAATGATTGTTTACTTGCATGATTGATATTGAAAGAAGCACAGTCTGCACATACAGTGAACGGTAGCCTGTAAAACATTCAGACCCCTGGGTTGACAAATTAAATGCATTAGGTGGTAAATCTAGACGATATACTAGACACCAACATTTTGGCACCGTTGTCGGGGAGGCTTCCAACGGAAAAAACTTCGATCCATATTGATCATAGGATCAATCCCTCATCCTAGGGGGGAATGTATTACTTTTCCCGCTCCAGGCCTTGGGCATTTAAGTTGTTTTCGTTTTTTGGTTCTTAGGGTTTATTTTTTTTCTTTTTTCTTTCTTCTTTCTATTTTAGGGGCCACTCTCTCATCTTGAGGAGGGAAATTTATACCCTGCCTCAGGTCCTGAGAAATTAAATAGATCCCTCTGATAATTGAATGCTTTCCTTTCCACCATTTGTATGAGTGATCGGGGCAGAGGAAGAAACCACATGGGATGAAGACCTCCAAGAGGAAGGGGAAAAGATCAGGGCAGAGAAACTTTCATCTAGGAAATAATTGCAAAAGCCGAATCAGACCAGCCACCTCGGACCAGATCAAGTACACCATATCAAATCGTTGGTAGGGGAGGATCTCGGCTAAGATCCATGGGGAAATAAGTAAATCAACCTAAACCCTCCTCAATAACAGAGTTAGGATTCGAAGAAGAAGAGGTGGCAAGTAAGAAGACAGGGGAGGAATACACCCTGGGGGTAGCATAAGAATTTGTTTCACCTAGGGATCAAGGAAGTGCTGCAAAACTGAGGGGGATATTTTGGGAATCTAATTCATCCCCGGGTCAGGGAAACCTTGCTCAAATAGAAGAAGACTTTGGGGAATCCTCCCACCGGGACAACCTTGAGGAACACTTGCACATTGAGGGACAAGGGAGTATAGATAAACATACTCAAACGCCTAGTGGGAATTCTGCAAAAACTCAAAGTAAGTACAAAAGTATGGCTAACGCATCACTTGAATTTCCAATTGGGGATATCACAGGGGAGGCTCCCACGAATTTTATCCCCTTCTCTACACTACCTAATTTTCATGGACGATCTACTGAAAACCCAGACACATTTCTATTCAAATTTGACATTGTCTGTCGTGGGTATGATTATATCTCTGATGCTCAGAAGCTAAAAATATTTCCTGCTACTTTAAAAGGAACAACCCTGAGATGGTTCATGGGCTTAGGTGGAAAACCCATCACTACCTGGGAAGAAATGAAAACCACCTTCCTTGACAAGTACAAATATTATTGAAAATCTTGAGATGTAAAGGAGGAGATCTTTAAAATAGTGCAGAAGGAGGATGAGAACATGGAGTATTTTTTGGAACGCTTTAATTATAGTCTGCAGAGATCAGGGCACAGTGATATAGACAAGGATATCTTGAAAATAATCTTTCTTCGAGCATTAAGGGAAGATTCCTTGGAACTATTGAATATGGTATGAAAAGGGAACATATCAAAGTCGGACTTTGACACAATCTGTGAATTATGCATCCAATGTTCACGAGGAGCATCCAGACAGATGCAGGGGACTCAAATTACCAAACTGTCTGGTAGTGGGGTCACAAAGATAGAACTTGGGAACCTGCTGGAGGATTTGAGGACCAACATTTTGAACACCCTAACCTCACAAATGGACCTTCTACAAGAAAAACAAAAGCAGATTGAGTAAAAAAAAACCATGGCAGTATTTTTTCCTAGGTGCAGAAAGAAACATTTGCAGCGTGAATGTCCACTAAACACTATTTGCGCTATATGTGAGCATAATCATGAGACTTGCGAATGTCCTTCTTTGCTAGTGTTATCATAGAAATTTCGTCCGCACATGGCGACAAGAACTCAACATCATCAAAACAGGAATGAAGTCATTCATGGCACTGGATTAATTTCACAGCATTGCAAAAGGGTAAAAAACTATACAAAGTAACCAAAAATTGAAGGGCGCTTTACATGAGTTTGGTGCGCGCGCACATGCGCGTTACAAAAATGTACCATGCACGCACGACGCGCAACTGTTAGCGCAAAAACCCGCGCACCTGCTAAATGACGCATTTATTGAATTGGTCGGCCTCCCAACCACTTATGGACCAGCTCCCAACCTGATTTGACCATCAAATCTGAGTTGAATCCGCATGGTAGGCTGGTCAAAGACCTAATTGAGCCCTAAAGAGACCCTCTTCACACTTCAAAGGGGTTACATAATCACCCAATGCTATGCTATAAAAATCCATGAAGAAACATCATTTTCTCAAGGAATTTCATGT
>SNQJ01S0155476.1:21876-35526 GCA_010110895.2 Picea sitchensis | reverse complement strand
TTGGATTTCATCACCAACTAGTACAGTCATCGAGAGAAGTTTTGTTTTCTTGGTTTTGATTCCTAGATTTTATTAGCATATGCTATTTATTTTCGTTAGTTGGCCCAATATTTTCAGCGTGTACTATTATTCTCCAAAATTGAGCCTGTAGACGATAAAGGTCTTCTCCAATCATGTAGGATGCAAGGCCTACCTATGGAAGGATACCAACCCTTACCTCCTAACCCTCCAGAAGACAACTATCGTGGAGAGGTAGAAAATCAATTTGATGCTGGAAGTGTTGTTACTCCTCCATTAGACAACCCAGAAGGTGCATTGGTATGATTGATAATCCCACTCCTTGCACTACATATGTGTTGGTAACCCCTCTCGAACCACTTTTTCTTCATTTAGACTCCCTTGGAAAAGTCATAGACGAAGAGGTCCCGCAGTTACCTAAGAGAGCTTTTACTGAAACATATATGGGATCCCCATAACCAATCTTTGGTGATGAGTATAGGACTCTTATTCATCCTACCATTGCAGTAGATACAAATCCCACACCTTCTTGTTCTGTATGGAGGACTTCATCAAGACGTGATCTTTATGAGCATTTTGAATGCATTAGACAACCCTATAATCCTCATGACCCTCCTATTGAAACAAGACGATCTGGTCAAACTATGAATCACCCCATCGATCAGGTCATTAACCCTATTGTTACATCAGCACAACTCCATCCTAATGTTGGACTCATCACCTCTACTCATTCCCAAGGAACTTTGATCCCTACCCCCACTTTTACAAACTTTCACTCTACAACTCCACACGTTCCGCACGATCTTGCTGGGACATCTTTCCAACATAGAATGCAGACCCTTTCCATCCAAATACAACCGACTAGAGGGAAACCACCATCTAACAAACCTATCCCACCTGGAATACCACCATTCTATGGCAAGCCCACCCCTCCCGGGGGGAAGCCCCCTTTTCATGTTCCTCTTGGAGGGAAACCTCCCTTTGCCAGTCATACCCTGGTCGTTAATCCACCACTGGTAGGGGGGAAAAAATCATTTTCTGGAAACCCTTCACAATCCTAGGGAGTATCTTTGGGAGGCACATTTACCCAACCCCATGTTGGGGGGAACTCATATCATAACCCACAAGGAGAAGTATCAAATCCTGTTCATTCCATACCATCTTATGGACAACCTTATCCATGCATCACAAATCTGGGGATTGAACCCAGAGCCCTGAGCATAGTTCTTTTCCTGTGTCAAGATCGTTAAAAAATGAAACAGTCACCTCTCTTGAACCTTCTTTTCATCCACTCTTATCATTTTTCTCTGTCTAGTAGAGAAATTCGTGACAACCTCAACGTCGGTGAATGAATTGAATCTTGGAGGGCATGTCTTCAGCCTTTGATGATCATTTTGGAGTTAATCCACTAGCTTTCAAGCTGGGGGCATACTGATCTTAGTATTTGTTCTTTCTCGTGCTTGTAAATAGATGAGAATGCAATCGAGCAACCTTTTATGTCTTTTTCGGGATCACATGGATATATGAAAAATGAACCCCTTGGAGTCGTCTTTAAGCTCTTTTCAGACTCTCTAAACATGAAAAGATTACCTAATGATCTTGCTTCCTTTCCCACTCATTAAAAGGTTTGAAAGGGCATCTTTTGAGTGATAATTTATCTCTTTTTAGGCCTTGCAAGACTAACATTACGAAAAAGGACAACATTGGAGTCGTCTTTAAGTTGTTTTCAGACTCTCTAAATATGAAAAACCACCACGTTTACCTTCTCTGGACTCATTAAACAATCATACATTGAAGGGATCATATGAGATTGAACCCTTACTTATTCCATATCGCTAAAAAAAGGAATAAGGACATACCGAAGGTGAGTCATATCGATCATGTGTTACCCTCCTCGAGCTCGTTAAATTAAAAATAGGTACTTGTCTATCTGGATGGGGGGAAAATTGAAAGAAGCAAGCCAAGCAGTTTTTTAGAACACTACGAGTAGCTCTTACGGTCTCCCTTGAACATGGAACTTTGTCTTTGCACGCATTTTAATCCACTGAACCTATGCATAGAGCCAATCCTATGAATTTATTTACTCCTTTGGGTTACCCTACGAAATTCACAACATCCACTGCATCATCAAGTTTTGGTCCATGTCACATTTATGTTGTTGTGCCTCAGTGTTCAAGGGAAATATATGCCTCAAGAGTCAGCCATCACAAATATCTTGTTTCAATACCCATTTCATTCCATGTTCATTTGATAGACCAATTACATCTCTGTTTCAGTTTTGTGTCGTTGATGGGGGATACATCAAGGCCCTCCTTCGATGAGTCCATTCCTGTTGACTTCGACACATTATCCAGTAACTAGACTTAGAAACTAGTTAGTACCTTGGGACCTGCATGCCTCAATGGCAGGCCTCCTCATGTCCTGTAGTGAGTTTACATCATTGACCTATGATCGGATGATTCCACAGATGTTTGAATTCATCTCATCTATTCACATTCGTCGGAATGTACTAGAGTACCTTAATCAAGTGGTTTCTGCCAATAATAATGGTGATCTCCCTTGCGCTTGTTAACGGTTTACCTCATTGAACGGTAATCAAGTGGTTTCTACCATGTTCGACATCAGGACATCTATTCACATGGTTATATTCGTACTACATCAGGATAAGTAACAAGACCTTGGGTTGAGTTATCACTCTTATGTATACTTTGCCCAGGTTGCGAAGGAGTTCTTTTGAACTATGACACATATACTATTACATAGATCCAATTTTTATTGGTCATGGCTATATCTTGTCATCTCATATAGCCACTATGTATTCTTTGTGGCTACGATCAGTCCAGGTCATAGAGTATATATCCACATTGTATCTTCAGTGGTTGTACCATTTTGTCAATATAATTATGGATCCGCAGTGTATTTTATGGCGGCCATACCTAAGAAGTCTTTATCACCCAATCATAGGTATGCCTGCCTTGGGTTTGAAACATTTCATAATATTTGTTTGATGGTTGTGTGCAGGTTTTTCAATCCTCTCTGCATCCATACCCTTGCTCGAAAAATTCTACAAAGTACTTCAATCATCATCATCTTCTAACTTCGCACTTTGGGGGGAAATATGTTACACATCAAAATTACTCACTTCAATGGTGTCGATAGTGTCATAATTACAAGTGTTGTAAGTGTCGCATCTTGTCTACAAGTGTCACATATTGACCATAAGTGTCATAGACATCATACTACCATAATTCCTATGCCGTGCCTCTAACGACATCATAAGGACACTTAAGACACCTCAAAGACTAGTTTTGAAGGAGAGAAATCAGTTGACAAAGTACAAGCCTTTTTCCAAAAGAAAAACCACTTGAAAATGGATTTTGGAGGGAATCACTCCCCTACCCACTATCAGGGAGTGCTAGCACTCCCTGGGCCTCTTTGGGGGAGTGTTCAAATTCTCTGTGTACCCTTTTGGGGGAGCGCTACCTTTTCTAAACGGATTTTTGGTTTGTTGAGCTAAAACATGGAAGAATCCCCTTAATTTCTAAAGGTGGTTGGATTCGAATAGAAGGTCAAGGCATGATCTTAGGGAATATCCTCAAATGAAGGAGAAGAATCCTCAGCTTATCCAAAATATCTCTCAAGTGGTTGGTCCTCTCCAAGATTATATAAAGAGGCCTCCTCATGGTGAAAGGAGAGGTGGAGACTAGAGATTGATACCAAACTTATGATCTCATAATTGAGATGTCATCAAAGAAATCAGTGTAGATTACTTAAGCAAAGGGGTTGGACAAGGAGAACTGGAAGAAGATGATGCACCTTCATCAAAGTATTGTAAGTACTTTTACTTGTTCTTATCAATATATCAATGCTTGGCCTATTTCTTTCAAACTTGTGTTTGTTCCACATGATCTTGTCTTTAGTAGATCGATCTATATTTGAGCTAATCACAGTAGAATAGGAAGTCCAATGTATCTTTGTTTGTTCTACAAGACGTATCAGGGAGCTTTGGATCAAAGCTCAGCCTGGACTTTGCAAGGACAAATGTCGTCAATAAGGTACATATATTTCTTCTTCTCCTTCATATGTTAGCTTGATTAGATCTAAAAGGATGTCAGTGTCCATGTTAAGAACTTTTTTGTCTTGGCCTTAGGAGTCTAGAGACCAAGAGGGAATCCTCTTGTCTGCAAGAGGATTCACCTATAACACTCAAGTATAAGGAAAGCATACAAGTGTTACAATCCAAGATTGAACAACTTTGTAGAAATCGTCAACGTAACAATTGATGAAATAGGCAGACCAGAATCAAAGGAAGAAGAAAATGAATCAATGGAACAGTTTTTAGAAGAAGAAGAAGAAGATGAAAAGGAATTAGAAGAGGAAGATGAAGAGAATTTTACATAAGCATAAGATAAAGTTCATCAAGTTCCTCCAAATACACCTAGCAGATGAGTACATAAGAATCGTCCTCTAGATTAGATTATCGAAAACAAAGACATAGGAGTTGAGACTAGAAGAAGAATTCCTTCACCAGAACAAACACACCTAGCACTCACATCTATGATTGAATCAACCTATTTTGAAGAGTTCATTAAGGATGTATTTTGGAACAAGGCCATGGATGAAGAATTGGATCAAATAGAGAAAAATGACACCTGGGAATTGGTTCCAAGACCAAAGGATAAGAATGTGATCGACACAAAGTGGGTATACAGGAATAAATTGAACGACTATGGACAGGTTATAAGGAACAAAGCTATATTGGTATGTAAAGGATATGTATGGGTTGAAGGAGTCAAATTTGAAGAGACATTTTCCCCAGTTTCCAGAATGGAAGCAATCTAATTTCTTTTATCTTATGCATGCTCCAAAAATATTAAGGTGTATTAGATGGATGTAAAATCAACTTTTTTGAATGGGGAACATGAAGAAGAAGTCTGCATTGAACAACCAGAAAGATTTCAGTTGTCAGAGAATGCATACTATGTGTGAAAATTAAAGAAGGCCTTGCATGGTCTAAAACAGGCTCCTAGAGAAAGGTACTCTAGACTTCCTAAATATCTACAGCAGATAGGGTTCAGAAAAGAAAGTACAGACAACAAACTCTACATCAAGGTAAGTCAAAGTAATATTTTATTAATTGAAGTTTATGTTGATGATATTATTTTTGGTAGTGATGATGATAGGTTAAGCCATAAATTTGCAAAGGATATGAAGAATGAATTTGAAATGTCATTACTTGGAGAACTATCCTTCTTTCTGGGACTTTAGATACGTCAAAGCAACCAAGGAATTTTTATTTCTCAAGCCAAGAATATCAAAGAAATGCTAAAGAGGTTCAAAATGGAATATTGCAAACCAGTTATCACTCCCATGCAAACCAATTGCAATTTAAGCAAAGATGATGATTCAAAGTCTACAGATTAGAGGAAATATAGGTCAATGATTGGAAGCCTACTATATGTGACAACATCCAGACCAAATGTAATGTAAGCAGTTGGACAGGTGGCACGAATTCAAGAAACACCAAAGGAAACACATGTATTAGCAGTGAAGATAATTTTCATATATATCAAAGGAACAAAAGAGTTTGGATTATGGTATCCAAAAGGAAAGGATATATCTCTTATTGCCTACATAGATGTAGATTGGGCAGGTTGTATTGATGACCGATGAAGCACTAGTGGAGAAGTGTTCTACTTGGGTGAGTGTTTAGTATCATGGCTAAGCAAGAAAAAATCATCAGTATCTCTATCTACAACCAAGGCAGAGTATATTGCAACAACATCATGTTGTACACATGTTCTTTGGATGAACAAAATTTGAAAGATATATAGGTTGAGTATGATGAGCCCATTCCAATCTATTGTGATAATACAAGCTCCATTAGTATCTCAAATAACCTAGCGATGCACTCCAAGATGAAGCGCATTCCAATCAAGTATCACTTTCTACCAGAACAGGTTGTAGAAAATAACATCAGAGTTGAGTATGTGGGCACAAAAGAACAAGTGGAAGGCATCTTTACAAAACCAATTCCACAGGAAGCCTTTGAGTATCTTCTCCAGAGACTCGAAGTGATTTCTACTCCAAAATGAATGATTTTGAATTCTTATCTTATATGTCTTAGATGTACACGAGGAAGCACCATAAATAGGTCAGTTTAGTCAGGGGGAGCAACCCCGAATGGAAAGATACCTTTGCCATTGATGAAAAAGGGGGAGAGATTCATCAGATGCAGAGGATAGAGGCATCGTTATTGGGGGATCAATGGTCACAGAGATGCATAGGCTAGAGGCATGTTTCCGGGGGGAGCATGAGTGATATGAATTCAATATTGCATGATATAATTTTAGTATTGCATCAAAGTGTTGCCATCAATTACAAAGGGGGATATTGTTGATTAAGGTTGGTTGTCATTTATGTCAACCCTTGAAGAAAGCATGGTAGAGAATTCTGGGAGAACAAAGGATTGGGTAATGGAACCAAGGTTGTTTCATGTATAATGAAATGAGTTTTAATATATTTTAAGGCAATACTATTCTATATGGATAGTACATGTCATGCCATTTCTGGTGGTATGTGGAACGTGACATAACTCCTCATGGTTTGAGAGTTATGGCCTTATGAAGTTGGGGAACCCTCATATGTTGGGTTGAAGCCCCAAAAGGTCAAAGAAGTCAAAGATATTGCAAAGACGAAATTATTATTTAAATGATAAAGTAAAGTGACAAATTCAAGAAGGACTATTTAAATAATAAAGTGAAGTGACAAAATCAAAGAAGATTATTTAAATGATAAAGTGAGGTGACAAAGTCAAGGAGAAATATTTAAATGATAAAGTAATGGAGAAATTTATAATTATGGAAAGTGGTTAACCCTAAAAATGAGGAAAATAGGTTAAGTGACCTCTAAATGGGTTAAGTGAACTAGAAATGGTTTAAGTGACCTAGAAATAGCTTAAGTGACCTAGAAATGGGTTAAGTGACCTAGAAGATGGAGAGTATAAATAAGGGGCAAGGCTCTCTAATTTCATATTACACTTGAGAATATTGAATATATATAGGTGACTAAGGTAACCAGAGGATATCTAAGCTAAATTTTAGAGTGACGATGAAGAAAAGAAGGCTGAAACTCAAGGGAGGATAAATTCGTCTGATGATGTTTTCTAAGGTATGTTATTTACAGGCCATCTCACCATTTTCACAATAACATTTTTTATAGAATGATTCAGACCTTGAAATTGATAGGCCATTGAGGAAAGATATACAAGTATCTGTGGTAAAAACTTCCTCATGTGGATCGTTGTATTTTTGGAGTTACACACCGTGGAAAATAGGGTTTGTGGCTAGTCTTGAAACTAGTCTAAAACAAGTGTTTCAGGTAAAAACACCATAACCTTTTCATAACAAATCTAAATTCAGTATGACCAAATGTGTTGGTTAGATTACAATTTGTAGTTTGTTGTGTAACATTTTCAGATCTATTCAACAAATATTCTGTGTGGGGCACGCTCTACAAGGTAGCTCTCTAGAATAATCAAGAATTCATCAAGGTATGCCATTTTTTCTATAACTCCTTTTCTGAGAGGTTCCAAGTAGTGACACCTAGAGTAATTACATAAAAAAAACTAAAGAACATTGTGTATCAGTTTCAGATCTTTATTCATTACAAGTACATAGTTATGATTATTTCAAGTTAGGGTTTTTGACTAATCCAAAACTAGTCATGTGAGACTAAAGAAAAGTTTGATGAAAATGCTAGTCTCTTGTTGTTAAAGTTAAGGAAGGTTTGTGGGCATGTGATAATATACACCAGGTCTATTACAGAGTTAGAAATCATATTTGGATGATGAAATCAATGAGGACTTTTGGTTAAGGTACATGTTGGGTACATGGTTGAGACAAGTAGTTGATGAGTTGGCACATACATGAGGTGTATAGTTGATGAATTTGGTACATATTGATGAGTAGTTGACACATGATTGGTACATACTTGGTACATGTTTGGATGCATTTTTTTATGGTACAGTTTTATTACAGGTTGTTTGGTACAGGTTGGTGCATGGTTGATGCACTTGTTTATGGTACAGGTTGATTACATGTTGAGGTACAGGTTGATGCATCATTGATGCATGGTTCAGGTTTATTGGTACAGGTTTATAGTGGTATATCTCACAGTGATAGTGTGACAATGGTTCCATCATTCTACTTCTACATCAGGGTGGTTAGACGGGGCAAGGACATGTGGTTGTAGTCGAAGAACATAGGTGGTTGTAGCCTCCTTCTAGTTGTATCTATATAATAGGGAGTTGGAGATTCCTTCAGGTTGTAGCCTCAGAAACAAGGTGGTTGGAGCCTCCTTCCAGTTGCAACTGGAAAAAAAAGGAATTAGGTTCTTCCAATGAATGTAATTCTTCAAGACATATAAGGAAAATCCTTCTGTGGTTTTCTCCCGCTTTGGGTTTCCACATAAAACAATGTTGTACTATGTATGTGTATGATTGTTCATCGGTTCATTTATTATTTAATCTGTAGTTATTGGATGATAATTCTACATTGATATAACACTTGGATTATATGGTTAAAATGGATTAAATTCCTCTATTACTTATTCACCCCCCTCTCAATAATCCAACGGTTATTTGGGGAAAATTTGTGAATGTGAAACTTTCCCTAAAATTAAAGTTTCTCTTATTTATGATGTGAAATGAAGCCACCATGTCAAGTCAATTTAACAATATAAGATCTATTATCAAACAAATTGCAGAAGTCAAGGTAGTGGTTGATGAGGAGGATGCAAAGACTATTCTCCTGAACACTTTTTCTCCTAAATAGAGTAGTCTCTTCTGTACCCTAAGTCAACTAACTTCACAAACTATGGACAAAGTGACTGCAACATTGATAGAATAAGAACAGAGAACCACTAAAGGTGATATCCAATCAAAACTTCCTTTTTATGCAAGAAATAATGATAATAGATTACCAAAAGGAAAAGAGGAAACATAGTGCTACTATTGCAAGAAGTTGGGACATACAATGCGGAATTGTGTACAAAGAGATAATAATTTTATTAAGGGAAAGGTGAAAGATAGAAAACATACAATGAGTGTAGACATGATTGAATATCCACCGGATGATGATAGCAGTTAAGAATTTGCTGAATAAAAGGGGTTTTATGTATTTTAGGAATCTTTCACTTTGAAGAGAGGAAGGGATCAGTTAACAAATCAAAATGGATTGTTTTCTAGTTAGTTCACAAGTTGTAGATCTAAGGAACGATCCCTCATTAGTTGGAGAGACATGCATGTGGATTATAGTCTACTAGTGATGTTACATGACATGCATGCATAGTGTTGGCTAGTAATTGACTTAAGGAGATTCATGATTTGGAAGTTTGGGGAGGTGGAATACATGGACTTAGGAATTCGAATTAGCAGCTACATCATTACGACGGTTATGAGGAAACTTGATGGACCTCAAATTGAATTCTTTTTAAAGAAGAATCTTCTAAATAATGTTATTGATGTTTAGTGTTTATTTTATGTGCTTTACATTCAATATATGTATTTGATTTAAAAAATTTGAGCAGTGGATGAATTATGGGGAGTTGTTAGATATACAAGAATTACTATGTGATAAAGTCACTTTATGACTTTAGAATATGTTAATGTTCATTTTTGTGTAAACTAATATATCCCACATTCATAAGTGGAAATGATTTCTTAATGGACAATTATATATACTGAGGTAAAATACTTTATAATAAGTGCACCATTATTCATTGATAATATCATATGGTGTTATTGTGAGTATCTTTCTTCGAGACTCAACCCTATCTAGGGTTTCCTGATTTAGTGATCTAGATCATTTTTTAATAGTTTATTGTTACTTCGACTAAATAAATGGCTAATCAAATAAGAGTCTATCATGTTGTACCAAGATATTGGAGCTTGATTGAATTCATAGAGATCCCTTTTCAACCTATATATCATATCTTCCTATATTTTTATTTCTTGTCCTAGTGGCTAGTGCAAATAAACTTCTTCTTCTAGAATATCATTTAAGAATGAAGTTTCACTTCCATTTGGTATACCTTCCATTTATTTTGAGTAGTTATTTCTAAGACCACTCTCCCATTTGTTTTTAGTAGTTATTTCTAATACCACCCTTACTATATCTAATATACCCACTGATGCAAAAAAAAAATCTGAAACCAATTCCATGTTGTTGTGCAAACCCCTTTGCTACTAGTCTTTCCTTGTATCTTTAAACTTCACCCTTTTCAATAAATTTAGTTTAATTTCAAAGAAATATAATCTTTGTATCCAAAAAAATCTACTAGATCCCATGTATCATTCCTTTCTATGGAATCTATTTGTTCATCCATGGCTTGGACACATTTCTCTTATTTGACAACTTCTTGAGAACACATTGATGAACATGTAAACAATGCAAATTTTGATTGATTATCTAATTCTTCATAAATTTCTTGTAGAATTATACTCTTTCTAAGACCAGAAAAATTAGTTGAATTAGGAATAGGAGTAGATTGAACTGCTTTCCTTGATCACTCTCCTTCAACTTGAATTATGAGATTCCTTTTTGGAGACCCTCAAATAGGTGATTGAGCTTATGTACCTTCTTGTTATTATTCTTCACTCTACTCTTCTTCATCAACTTGTACATAAGGACTTATTTCTCCAGTAGTCATAGTTTTGCGTATACTTCCATCCCAAGCTATAACTTCTTTGAGCTCTACATCTCTTATGATTACAAACTTATTTTTGACTCGATTATATCATTTGTATTCTTTGGACTACTCACTATGTCTTGTGCGAATGCATTTCTCAATTTTGTCCTCAAGTTTTATTCCTTGTTGAGCAAGTATTTGAGAATATGCCACACATCTAAACATCATGAAATTTTATACACCAAACTTCACACCACTCTAGGACTCTCGTGGTACTACGTTTTACACACTCTTTGTGGGAGGCCTATTCAAAATGTATATAGAACAGGAAATTTCTTCACCCTATGATATGGATTTATGAGCAGAACAAAATGAAACCACATATTTATAATATTAACATAGAGAGATAGTGAAAAATAATAGAGATACATTAAAACTTGACTTTTATTAAATAGGAAATATGTTAAAAACTATAAAATGCAGACTGAAAACAATCTTGCTAGAATGGTGGCAGCTTATGTTTGAGAAGAGATGTGACGGCTATGCTCATTCGCAAGAAAATGAGTACAATGAGGCTCCAAAGGACTTTTTACAATAAACATGAATTTAAAAACCATAGAGATCCAAAAACCTAACCCTAAGAGATGAAGCACCAAAAGTCATGTGGGCCTCGTTGGGGTAAGTTAGTACATCAACTTCTCGAGGTCGTAACTTTTGCATACAATCATTTTTTAGGGTGCACAATAGCTTGATGGAAAGTTATTGATGAGGAGATTCATTTAGGGCACTCAATCAGAGATTTTTATTATTATTGAGATGCCTGATAGAGAAAAAGTGTAGTTTAAGCCCTCAAAATGGCCCCAGAAGTTCAAGAACCAAAACACTGCTAAAAATAGTAAGCTGCCAAAAAAATGTTTTGAGCTACTTGGAAAAGGTGGGTGGCCACCAAGATACTCATGGATAAATCCTCCCCCCTTAGGAAGAAATGGTCTCCATTGTGTTGACTTCCCCCATCAGATGAGAAAAATTTTGTTGAATTTGGCCCTGGGTGAGCCACTTTCCTTGGTGCAAGAGATGCACTACTTTGACAGCTCGATAAATTTGGAGCCTCTATTGGTGAGTGAAATTGACTTGTGTGTCCATGATATGATAATTAGATACTTATTCCATGTAGTCAGGGTTGAGCTCTATTGGTGTCAATTGTTCTGCTATCTCCCAGGTGTCCCATAATTGTGGAAAATAAGGTCGAAGGAGGTCCACATTGAACATTGGGTGCAATACAAGGAAGGGGGGAAAGTTAATATCAAAATAATTTCCATCCACAACATTGGTGATGGTGTAGGGTCCATAATGGAGTGGACGAAGCTTCTAAGGAGGACTTGTAAGGTGTTCTTTCTACAAGGGAAACCAAATTGTGTCTCCCACCTTAAACAAGTGTGACACCCGATGTTGATCATGGTGTTGCTTGTAATTGGAATTGGACTTCTGTAAAATATCATGAACCAGTGAGAAAATGTGTTGGATCCTCTCAATGAACCAGGTGGCTTTCTAAACACTAGTTGGAGCATGTGATGGTTCTTCCTGGGTGGTCGCAAGGGGTAGTGCAACATCCAAGGGACCCAATGGTTTGAATCCAAACCCCACTTTAAAGGCGATATGGTCGGTTGAGTTAGGTATGGATCTATTGTAACTATGTTGAAGTTAAGGAAGAATCCCATCCCAGGTGCGTGGTTGCTTGGAATTGTACATGCGCAGGATGTGCATGATCATATGGTTGACGACCTTGGTTTGGCCATCTTTATAATGGGGGAAGGTAGTGGAATCGGTGAGCTTGGTGTCCAGCAGTGACCAGAGGCTCGACCAGAATGTGTTGAGGAACCAGTTGTATTAATCTGAGATAATGGTTTGTGGGATCCCAAAGTGTACCCACACTCATTCAAAGAAGAGATTGGAAGTGGCCTTCATGGTGATGTTCTTCTTACAAGTGGCCAAAATCATCATCTTGGAAAAGCAATCAATAACCACAAAAACATAGTCATTTCCCCTCTTGGTAGACAGAAGGCCCAAAATGTAGTCGATTGAGATGGATTCCCAGGGCCTATTAGGAGTAGGAAGATGACTGTACAAGCCTTGTTTCTCAGTGGATAGTTTGGAAATAACACAAACAGTCTAGGACTAGATATACTTGTTGACAACGTGTCGAAGTTTCGACCAGTAGAAATGTCATTGCAACACTGCCACTTCCTTTTCCATGCCAAAGTGTCCTGCCACCTAACTGTACTGGACTTCCCAAATAAAATTATCTCACTCTCTTGATGGAACACATAGTTGGCCCAGATGGCACAACAACCCTTCCTAAATATGGAAATTAGTGATAGTTTTGTTTACACCCAAAATCCGGTAGGTTTTGTTGAAGTCAGGATCTATCTCATAGAGYCGAYGCCATATCTAGGTCGTGTGGTCACACAAATTGAGTATTGTGGCGAGTGCTCCAACTTGAGGTCTTCTTATAAAATCAGTGTCTCAGTTGGTACTTCCTGTTTTATAATTGATGTTGAGGTGGAACTATTGAAAATTAGTGGACCACTTCTGATGGCGTTCATTCTCTAATTTTTCTTATGTCTGCATCAACTAGAACAACTTATGATAAGTGTGGATGATTTTCTCCTTCCTGAGAATGTAAAGCCTCCAATCATGGTAGGATTGCACAATGGATTGTATTTCTTTATCGTAAGTAGGTTACTTACGGAAAAAAATTGATAGTGTCTCACTATGATAAGCCATGGGGTGGTCGTGTTGAGTGAGGATTGTTCCCACAACATAGTTTGAATAATCTGTCTCGATCTCAAAAGATTGTTGCAGGTCAAGTAATGAAAGGAATAGGGAGAAGCACAAGCACTACTTTAGGTCATCAAATGCTTTCTGTTGGGATAGGACCCACAC
>SNQJ01S0155476.1:0-21866 GCA_010110895.2 Picea sitchensis | reverse complement strand
GTGAGGATTGTTCCCACAACATAGTTTGAATAATCTGTCTCGATCTCAAAAGATTGTTGCAGGTCAAGTAATGAAAGGAATAGGGAGAAGCACAAGCACTACTTTAGGTCATCAAATGCTTTCTGTTGGGATAGGACCCACACCAAATATTTCCTTAACGCCACCCATGTTTATGTGGTTGAGGGCCCATACAATATTGGAGAATCCCAACATGAACTTGCAATAGAAATTGAAAAGGCCTAAGAAGATCCAAAACTCAGTGAGTGTGGTTGGGGCTGTCCAGTTACGGATGGCTTGGATCTTGGTTGGATCAACATGCACACCATGTGCATCAACAATGTAACCTAGGTATTGGACCCTATCCATTCCAAAGGATAATTTTTCCAAGTTGGCATATAGCTTGTGCTACTGAAGATTGTGCAAAACTTGCTAAATAAGCGACAAGTGTTCTTCCCATGTCTTATTGTAGACGAGGATTTCATCCAGATACACCACCACAAAATAATTAGTTAAAGGACACAAGATATCATCCATCATCCTCATGAAAGTTGTTGGGGCATTTTTCAAACCAAAGGGCATGACCAACCATTCAAAAAGACCTTCTTTTGACTTGAAGGTAGTTTTCCATACATCTGTCTATTCTATTGAGACCTGATGGTAGCCATACTTTAGATCAATATTATTGAAGTATTTACCCCCCTTGAGATGATCAAGGAGATCCTTGATTCAAGGAATCAAGTATCGGTTCCTGATTGTGATTTTATTTAGGGCATGCTAATCAATGTAGAGTCACCAAGTCCCATCTTTCTTCTGCACTAGCACGATTGGGCTTCCACAAGGTGATGATATGGGTCGGATGTGCCCCTTGTGGAGCAGTTCCTAGATCTGATACTTTATCTCCTAATTTTCTAGTCAAGCGTGGAAATAGACTGGCCCATTTGGTAGTGATGCATTGGGGGTCAGATCGATGGGATGCTTGACCTTATAGTGCAGAGGTACCCCAGTAGGTGATTAGAATATGTGTTTATATTCTTCCATGACCTTATCCACTTGATCCTGTTGCGTGGAGAGGTCAATTGTGGAGGCCATGGATGTGGTTGCAACCTTTCGCTCACTCTAAGAGCGAATCACAAAGAAGACAAAATTATCGATCTCAGAAATGAACTTCCTTCATTTCTTGGTAGAGATCAAGGAAATAACACTAGGTGGGACTACCTCGAGTATCCTTTACAGTTTCCTGTTCAATATAATAATAACATTGTGAGGCCTAGACTCATATACATCATGATGTTTCCATAAATAAGGTTGGTCCAAAAGAAAATCACAAACTTCAAGGGAAGAAACATCACACAATGCCTCATCTTTGAATGGATTGATGTCGTATGATAGGGGACGTTGTTGGCTAACGTGAAGATCGCTTCCTTGACAGATCCATCCAATGGTGTAGGGATGTGGGTGCAACATTGTCAGAAGGGCTATCCACTTGAAAACCTATCTTGAGATGAGGTTCTTATGGATACCTCTATAAATGATGAAGTGGAATGGAGTTCCTTTCACCCACATATGTGAATGAAAGAGGTACTCGCCTTCCTCTAGCTCATCAAGTTCACCAGGATGGATGTTGGTGGTAGAAATGGTGACATTGCATTCCACATCAATGATTTGTCTCCCCTTTTCTGGTTATGACTTAGAGTCATAACCCACATCCAATTGATAGTATTTTATCTCATCCACCAATGAATTATTTGAGTGACAATCAATAGTGTTATGCCAGGGGCTCTTATGGAAGTTGCACCACTTCCCGGTATATTTCTTAGTCTTCCCATTGTCCTTGTTTGCTTGTGTCTTGGAATGGTTGTACTGAGGTTTCCCATATTTTCTCTATCCTTTGTTCTGAAGAGTGGGGATGTGATTCCCCTGCTTATTCTGTGAGGGGTTCCTAGACCCAAACTTCTGCATCTTTTGTTTCAACTTTTGCTCAATTTCGACGACATATCAATAGGCCATACCCAAGGATGAGATGTCCAAAAACTCCATTTTTTTATTGATGTATCTATGTAGATCGCCACGGTACTTGAGCACTAGATGTTGCTCAAAATATTTGATACCCATCTTGGTGCACAAGGTATGGAAGACATTAGTGAACTCTAGCACTGTTTGGTCTCTTTGATGCCATAGTGTGGTTCATCTTGTATATAAGTGGTCATAAATTCCAACAAGGTAGTATTTTTCCTTAATATCATCCCTGAAGGAACCCCAAGTGGGTGCAACTGCAAATAATGTGGATCCCTCTATTTCCTTTTTCTTACAAAAAGTCTCCCATCAATATTTGACATGAGGGACAACATTGAGGAGCATCTACATCTATTTAACCTTCAAATATAGGAACATCAAAATTGATATATACCTTGAAGGGGGAGACACCTCTGGTTGAGGTGGATGTGTCACTTGTCAGCATTCGTCGGAGGATTTGTGCAAAGTGGTCCATCATTTCATTCCTTTGTTTCCCAAGGGCTTCCTTGAGAAACATTTTGAAAGGATCTCTTGTCACGTCGTCTTTATTTTCTCCCACCATGCATAGTTTCTTAGGCATGCGAGATCAATTTTCCTCAAGAGAAATAAGATCGATACCGAACTCTCTGTACCCTGATCACGTTGAGGAGATGCATTAAATAAAACAATAAGGAGTAGACCGCTTTGATACCACTGATCCAGATTTATGAGTGGAACGAAATGAAACCATAGATTTATAATATTAACATAGAGACAGAGTGAACAATAATAGAGATACAGTAAAACTTGGCTTCTATTAAATAGGAAATATGTTGAAAATTGTAAAATGCAGACTAAAAACAAGCTTGCTAGAATGGTGGTAACTTATCTCTGAGAAGAGATGTGACAAATATGCTCATTCAGAAGAAGATGAGTGCAATGAGACTCTGAAGGCCTTTTTACAATAAAAATGAATGTCAAAACCCTAGAGACATCCAAAAACCTAACCATAGGCGATGAAGTGCCAAGAGTCATGTGGGCCTCGTTGGGGTAAGTTAGTACATCAATTCCCGGGGTCATGAATTTTGCATACGATATTCGTTTAGGGTGCACGATAGCTCATTGGAAAGGTATTGACAAGGATATTCATTTAGGGGGCTCAATCAAAGACTTTGGCTATCATTGAGGTTCTTGATCGTGAAAAATAATCGTTTAGGCACTCAAAATGGCCCTGAAAGACGAGGAACCAAGAAATTGCTAAAAATAGTAAGTTGCCATAAATGTCTTTCTTTCAACAAACTCATATCCATGTTCACGATTGTTCTATTCTTCCTTTCTACTATACCATTCTATTGTGGCGTGTACCTGTCTATGAATTGTCTCTTGTTTCGATGATGTTTACAATATGATGTAAACTCTTTGGAGTTGTATTCTCCTCCTCAACCAAATATCAATATTTAAATATTGTGACCACTTTAATTTTCAACGAGAGCCTTATACTCCTTGAACTTGTCAAAATTTTCAAATTTGAGCTTCAAGAAATATACCCAAGGCTTTCAACTGAAATCATAAATGAATGTCAAGTAATAAAAGTGTCCTCCGAGAGATTGGGTTTTCATAACTCCACACAAATAAGTATGTAATAAATACAATGGTTCCTTTGCCTTGTAATATTCACTAATTGGAAAGTTGTCCGTGTGTTGTTTTCCCAATATACAACTCTCACAATAGCTAGATTGTTTATGTATGATTGGAAGGACTTTAACCAATTAATTCTACTGCAACAAATTAAGTCCTCCAAAATGCAAGTGACCAAATATCATATGCCAAAGCCAAGATTCATCTACACTGATTATTTTATGGAAAAATGAGGTTAATTGATTGGCATTTGGCATATTCAAAGGATACATCCTATTCTTTATCATTTTAATTCTAGAAATTAGTCTCCTACTAGGAAATTTGTCTAGGATTGTACACGTATTATGATTAAATATAACTTTATAACCATTTTCAGTAAGTGGACCAACGGTCATAAGTCTATGTTTTAATCATTTCACTAAATAGAAAGCTATGTTTTAATCCTTTCACTAAATAGGCATGTCACTTCAACAACATTAACAACCTTGTCATCACTCAATCTTTCACTAAATAGGCATCTCACTTCAACAACATTAACAACCTTGTCATCACTCAATTTGGCTTCATAGGCTTGCAACCAAAGGTCTTTCTTACTACAACCACTATCTAGTAACCAAAAGTTTTTCTTACTTTCTTGCGAAACACCAAAAGTAATAAACTTGGAAGTACCTTCAAAGGTAGAATCAAATTAACTTTTATTTAAATCTGCATGTTTTTTTCTACGTTCATTAGCATAATTCTCATACTTTTTACCATAATGGCATTGGACTTTGGATTTGTCATATCCTTTTATTTGTTGATGACCTCTACCACTCCCAATTAAACTCTAAGGATTTTGTTGTGGCGTATCTCCCTGATTTGAGCTTGAATTGCCATCTATTTGTGAGTTTACTATGTTATGTATACTCTTGTCGTTGTTGTTCCTTCCTCTACCACTATTGATGTATGCCAATAATTTGAATGCATTATTTAAGGAATCATTTTCCATGTTCATCCTTGTCTTGTCTTATGAGATACGAGGGATCCCATTAGCTCATCTATCCAAAGTTGTGTTCGATTTTTTTATTCTTCAATGAAAACCACTACAACATCAAATTTGGCCAACAAGCTCCTCAAAACTATCTCAACTACTGTATGGATTTTATAACTTTAAACTAGTTTACTACATTTATCATTTGACTCATAAACTGGTCAACATACTTAGAATCCTTCATTTTCAGATTCTCAAAACGCCTCCTAATAATCTACAATTTCAGTGTTTTTACTTTATTCTTTCAAGTTTTGAAAAATTTGGTATTGTAATCTTTTCTGAATAAAGCCATAATGTCTTTGAATCTTTTTTTATGTCTTTGAACATTTTCATAGTTTGTATGTTTCCTTGATCTAGTTCCCAATAATCAATGAAGAAATTTTTCCAACTTGATGAACCAAATTTCATAATTTTTACTTGTCAAAATTGGTCCCTAGGTTATCGTAGACTATTGCCATAGATCATTCATTGAATTATTACTTTTTAAGCCCTATATGGAAGCACTAAGCGTTTTTCAATGTTGGGCTTAAGGGTCCTATGGATAAGGGTTTGTCCTCTTTCTATAGCTCTCTCATATACTAATATGTTCCAACATTTCTGTTTTATAGCTTTCTCATATACTAATATGTTTGAACATTAGTACTTGGCTCATATCTCCAACTAAGGAGGATTAATTGTACATTTAGTCATACTACATGATTAGCCTATACTATATGAGAGTATTTTTTGAGTGTTGTTTTTGGTGCCACTACAACATTTAGATACTGGAGGGCACATAGAGGCGAGATTCTGTGTACAACTGTTATCTGATCCAGTACTACTGTAAGGGGTATGGGTAAAGGTTGTAAGGGGTATGGGTAAAGGTTGTAGTGGTGTCCAACTGGATGAAACAAAAAGTTTTCAACCAAGTCAAACCATGTGTAGTTCCTCTGTGTATTCTTTCTCAACCACAATTTTACCCACTTAAAAACATATTATTATGATTGTTTATAAACACTGAAACCTAGAAAAAAAATTCAACCAAGCCATAAAATGAAAACAAAATCCCTTCATGTGTATTCTTTCTCAACCACAATTTTACCCACTTAAAAACATATCATTATGATTCTTCTTTATAAACACTGAAACCTAGAAAAAAAAATTCAACCAAGCCATAAAGTGAAAATAAAATCCCTTCATTCGGGAAAAAAAAATGCAAAACCAAGTCGTTAAAAACCTTATACGTACCTTGCTATATGCATCAATTGTCAACCTCCCTCCCTTGGATTCTGCACTGCGGCCTCTTCAATCCACATCTATACACACCTCTCGCTCTAAACCTCTACTGTGCTACCACTCTCATGGAGCAAGCAACAAATTAACTAAGACTGCAACTGTAAAAAAAACTCAAGAACACACATACACAATTACAGGAATGAGCCTTAGCTAAGGCTCATAAGCTTCGATACCAAACTTCATTTCTTGTATTGCTTCACAAGTAAGATATATATATACATATAATTTCTTAAAAAAAAACAAGTAAGATATATATATACATATAATTTCTTAAAAAAAAAATCTCCAAGAAGGTTGGATCTAAAGAAGATGTATGTAGAACAATATTTGCTAATAATAAACAATTCAACTTTTTTTTAGAGAGAAATTATTATAATATGAGGTAGAAAAATCTCATATTACCTTGATTTACTAGGTACTAATCTATTTACTTTGAATGACAGTTACCTGTTAAAATGTAATAACCACGCGAGACCTATCAATGAGCTCATATGCTAACGCCATTGAAGCTGTGCTCGTTATATCTATATAAGTAGATGACTCTAATGAATATAAGTACAGTAAGATATTGAAAAATATATATGATCAGATATCTGATTATGTGTATATACGTAGACGAGTAAAATGCCCTTATAAATATGTAAAGAGAGAAAACAAATAGAATAAAAAGTGTCGTGATATGGACGAATTGAAAAATGAATTGAGAAGATTTGCGGAAATCCCTGTTCAGTACGATATGCAATATCGCACAGTACAAACATGCCCTGCTAGACACTGTAATATAAACTTTCAAGCCCTTGACTCTTGAGTGAATTGACATTGTGACTAGTTGACGATATTATTTGTATTTGTAAATATTCAAATATCTAAGATACTTACTTACTGCCATTATAAAACCGAGCGAACACAGGGATATATATTGAACCAAGGGAACCCAAGAACTTCCACTGCGAACTAGAGGAGGAAACGCTTCGAATGATATTGCAAAGCCAGCATTATGGAGAACTACTTCTCCATACAATGTGATCACCATGATCGCGGCGTCCTCATGCGGGTCCTCGCATGAAAAGAAGAGAGAGATGCACTGCCAAGAACAACCTACCCACAAGCCTGCAATACGTATTCGGAACCATAATCCTCAACAGTATGCGGGCAAGTCATTCTTGGCTGAGTAACACTCTCTGCCTCTACATGCAAGAGCCTACACAAATTTCTTCACAAGTAACAGGATTACTAGATAAGATCGAACATCTCACGAGTCCCGGAATAACAGAAAAAGATGTCAAATTCGAACGAGGGATGATCATGAGAGGAAGATGGATATTTATACACACACTGCGCACAAATTAATAGACTGAAATCCAGAAATCGAATCTCTTGAAAATAAATGAAAAGGGTCAGGAAAAATTATATGTTCGATTCGCCGTACAGTGCGGCCACGTTTTATTGGACTACAGAAATCGAATCTCTTGAAAAAAAATGAAATGGTCTGCAAAAGTTATAAGGTCCAATTCGCGGCGCAGTGCGCCAACGTTGAAGAGCAATAATTGATACCCTTTTATCGGTTTGTCACATTTAATGGGACCGAGCCAGCTGCGCACCTGATTCGTAGTAAACCAATCAACTTCAGCTCTCCGCATGATTCATTCAAAAGATATAGACGAGCAATCGCATACATGATACAGTCCTCTCATGCTTCAAATAAACGATAACCCAATGACGTACAATATGCACCCGCAACCGATAAAGTATTAATTTTTTTTATTTTTTATTTTTTTAAATAAGAAACCTGAAATTATACATATTTAGTAATATGTGATAAGTTTGAGTAGGTTTGAGTGGTTATTCTTTTTAATAGGTTGAATAAAGTATAATGTGAAGATATTTTTTTTTTTGAAACTTAACAATAAGTTTGAGTAGGTTTGTTTGAATCTAATTACCTAGATTTATTGTTCATAATTTTCTTACATTTATCAAGGCATCCCTTAACATGTTTACTTTTTAACATTTACCTAATCACATTAAAAAATTACTGTAAGTTCCATTTATCAACCTAATGCAGCCAAACGTTTCATATTACCACATACGTTTTATATTGGGGGCAAGGGTTCTCAGCCGATACCTTTAGGCGTTCTCAGCCGGAGTTAGGAGCTCTGCTAGTGGTTAACAATATGTATTTTCTTATTTTTTCTTAAAAAGTTGACAGTGCAAATCCATAAGGGTAGGGTATGTATACATTTTTAAACTTTGCACAAGAGTATCACTTGTCATTCAACCACTATATTTCACATAATTATGTTTATAGTTTCTTTTTTTTTTCAAAATAAAATAGAAAGTGCAAAATAATTATGTTGGTAGTTGTGACACTAAAAAGGTTGAAGATGAAAAGCACTTTCTCTTAGATTGTCAAGCCTATATCYATATTAGATATCATTTTCAAAATATTTGTCACACTACCAACCTTCCTAACCTCTTAACTCAACAAAAATATGGTGATCTTGAAAAGCTTCTCTTAATGCTTATTAATACTTAATACTTAATTAATACTAATAATAATACTTACTAATAAGTATTAATGAATAAATTTATATTAATATCATTTTTAATATTATATTATAATATTATCTATGAAATARAAAATTTAAATGATTTTAATATAAATAWAAATATAAATAAAAAATGGTTAAACATATTAACATTTAAATTTATAAATTTATATTAAAATCATGTAATAGTATAAATTATATTATAATATTACAAAATCTAAATAATTTTTTTTTATAAAATATAAATTATAATAATAATAAATAATGCAAAACATTATTAAACATATTATTTATTAAATTTATATTAAAACTATTTATAATATTTTAATATTTTGTAATATATTTATTACTTTTCCATGAACCAATTGTAATATTAAGAATTTTATATACTTATTATATAAAATATAAATTATAATAAATTATTAAATAGCAACACTTTCAAACCAAAATATCTACACACTCTAAATAATAAAATTTTATAAACACAAATAGTAATATTATATAGTATTATGTTAAATATTTATAGAAGTAATATTATATAATGTTATGAAATTTATTTATTGATTATTAAAAATAAATAATATATATTGATGTTAATGATGATGGTTAACATTCACTCTCAAAAATTTCTTTAAGAAAAGTAAGGCATTACTTGGATTTCTTTAAAATATTATTTTGATGCTTGAAAAGTATTAAGAGAAGTGTTCCAAGATCACTAAAGTTTTCATGACTTAGAAAGTTAGGAATATCGGTATTGTGAGAAATATTTTGAAATTGAGATCTAGTTTGAGTGTTGACAATCAAAATGATGACTATGGACATTGTGAATGATTCTATTAACTCCTCCCACCACATAAACCTAAAATCCATAAATATTTTGAAGTTGAGATATGATTTGGGTGTTACAAATATTTTGAAATTGAGATCTAGTTTGGGTGTGACAAATATTTTGAAATTGAGATATAATTTGGGTGTAGGGAACTCTAGGGGAAACTGTTTTTTATATTCAACCCTCTTGGTGCACTCTAGGAGACAATATTTTTCATCTTCAATCCTCTTAGTGTCACAAAGGTGACAAATTCTTTCTCGCCATGGTGTTTTGGGGATTGCAGCTCATGAGAATTAGTTTGTATTTTAGCAATATCGATTCTCTTATTTATGCTACTCGAGATGCTTTTGATTTTCAAGATCAGGAATAACCACCTCCTTATAATATGTTCATTTTATTTTATCCTCTAATTCTTTATCACACCATAGGTTCTCTTTAGATTCAATTTGTACAATATTTTTAATATTATCGGTATACTGCAAAATAACTTCTTCTTTTATTCCCCTATGATTTAGCCAAGAATTGGGATCATTATGCCCTCCTCGCTTGAGCCATTGGTTATTTTGGCTAGACTATGAAGAAATTTTAGGGAGCCTCCTGTCATCCATATTGTTTATCTTGTTCTTATACATTTAAGTACCTAATCATAGCTATGTTCTCACTAGGGAAAAGACTCTCTTCTATGAGTGCAATGTCCCCCACCTCTTGATGAAGAGGGTTGGGGAGACTCAGTAGTCTAGCTTTCCCCGCTAAACTATAGTCTTAGGCATATTGGGGACAAAGTCAACCAGAAACCATAATATTCTAAAGTTAAGTTGACTTTGTGGAAAAGGGTAACTCAATGAAGAAAAAGATGAGTTAGGTGAAGAGTTAACCCTAGGGGTAAACTAACTCAATGGAGGAATAGATTGGAGCAATAAAGGAAAGGGAAGGTCACAGTCCTTATTCATTCTAGATTTTTATCTTATCTGCATTGGAGCTCTTGAGCATAATCAGTTTTGAGCTTTTTGAGTCTAAAACCGTAAAGATCAACTCGGTGGTGAAAGATCCCACCTTTCTTGATCCAGGATTGGTCTAGGAGGTGAAATAATCTTCCCATGCCATTCTATAGTGTTTCAGGTTGGTCCTACAGGCATTTTCCAGGCTATGGCTCAACCCAGGGGGGTTTCTGGATAGGGGGCGCACCATGTTGGAGATATTGGTTCGATCTAGAGGGAGGAGGAGGTATCTTGGGAAAGTAACACCTGGGTTATCTTCATAGGGTCCTTGGCATCATTCTTGGTCTATTCTTGAGGAGTTTATCCTTGCAGTTTATTTCTGTGAGCTTGGCAAGAATTGGAGAGAAGGAGGGTGCATTGCATAAAGTGGTTTTCATTTCTTGGAGGCTCAAATCTTCATCGATTGTCTTGAAACTTCATCATCTTGGTAGCAGTGGCCTAATCTATGATCTAGTAGAGTTTGGTGGTATTTGGACGTTCCTAGAGGGGAGAATGTACCCTCTTTGACATCAAATCAGGCAGGGTGCAATCCAGTTTAGGGATTGTCTACTTGGAGAAGAGACACTTATCAGATCAACTTGAGACTTGTTCTGGAGGTTTATATTAGCCCAATCTACATTTTGGGTGAGTTTGGAGAGATTTGGAGGTCATGAAAGGGTGGGCTAAACTTGAGGGTTTGGAAGCATCGAGAGCAAGGCGCAACTCAACTAGTTGGAGAGGTTTTACAGTGTATTGGCCAAGTTCTTCTATCTTTGGTCAAAGTTCCTTGCTGGTGTCCTTTGGAGGCTTGGATCTCTTCTCTTACAGCTTTTGGGAGGCATTTATCTTTGTGTTCTTCTTCTTATTGTATTGGCTAGCATCCCATTTTGTTATTATTGGGGATTTCTTCCATATCTGGAGATCTCTTGTATATGAGATCTCCTTACTATGTAAATAAAGGTAAAATCTGACATTGTTGATTCTCTACTGGTGTTCTTATATCTTTTGTCTTATTTATGATTGTATGCTTCATATCTATTGGTCAATCAACATTGAATAACCCAAATGCACATCTTTATGGATACACGTGCAAACACATGAACAAACATAACAAACAATAAACAGTTACTGTTCTGAGAAAACAATTTGGCTTAGTAACATTATAGTGGTATCAAAGTGTTGATTCTCCTAGCCAGTGGGGGTTAGTGCATGCAGAATTTTAGTGGCATTTACATGGGCAGACACAGGAAGCAAACAGGTGAGACAGAGGCTTAAATGGAAGGATCGGGTGAGGACAGTGAGCCACAGGTTCTATCAGGGTTCGCTAAGGAGTTGCAACACTCCATAAATGTGACACAGAGCACCCTTTTGCATCATCTACAAGAGATCCAGGAAACAATACATAGGGGATAGGTGGAAATGAGAGAGACTTTGACAAAGGTAAATGAAAGCCAGGAGAGGCTGTCACAACTCTTGATGCAGATGACTCATGTAGGGAAGGGTCTGAAAGTTTATGCCAATAGAGAGGCTAGTGGATCTCATGGAGGGGCTAGACCTCAGCAGCAGAAAAAAACCCATTATCACACTGAGGGATAGAGATATGGAGGAGGTGCACCCCAGGGACATACATACAGAAAGACCACCACTAGGACCTATCTACATAGGATACTCAACCACAACACAACTACGAGGATGAGATTGAGGATAATTTTGAGTAGTATGTCAGAGAGTATCATTCCTTAAGTGCATGGTTTCAAGGGAAAGTCATGCTAGATCGGTATTGTGGGATAAAATTCCAGGGAAAACCGAAACAATATCAAAGGCCAACTATGAACTAGAGCGTAGAGGAGGACAAATAAAAATCCCTTATTTTGATGGATAACTACTTACATCTTAAACCCATGAGAGAGATGGATTCCATCAAATTTTCCACCATGTACCTAGATGGGAAGGCTCATGATTGGTGGTACCATGGGTTGACCAGATTAGTTCACAACCATATTACATATTACACAGAGGCTGATTGACATATTTGACCAAGGGGATCCGAAGCTACCTTTTAGGGAGCTCACATACCTTAGACGGATAGGATCATCGAAGGATTACATATAATATTTCCAGAGGTTAGCAGTGATGGTACAGGATGTGTCTCAAGAGAGACTTATGATGATTTTCAAAGAAGGGTTTATGGAATCCTTGAGGGGTTGGGTCAAGGCCTTTAAGCCTACCAACCTGCATGATTCCATCTGGAAGATCAGAGACTTAGGTTCAGTAGCTAAGATGACATTCACCCCTAGACCTCCCAATCAAGGGGGTATAAAGAAAATACCTCCTATGAACGAAGGAGAAAGAGAAACAAGGGGGTTTGACTGAGGAAGGAGCGTGATGGATGAGCCCACTAGGAGGGAATTGAGGAGGAAGAAGTTGTGTTTCACCTACAAGGAACCATGGGACCTAATGCACAAGTGCATGGGTAAGGGAAAATCCCACTACATTGAGGTGATCTCAGATGATGAGGAGGATGAATATTTTGGCCATCTACAGAACATGGAGGCCGAAAATCTATGACAGACAAGAGAGGAGGATGCTAATCACGACCCTACAACAGATGAGAAGGTGACCATTGCATCCATCCGTGGGGTACCTAAATTCAACACCTTCAGGATGAGAGGAGTGATACAGGGGTTGAAGGTCTCAGTTCTCATTGATGGAGGTTCCTCACACAAATTCATTGACTCAACATTAATGCAAAGAAGGCACATACCAATAGTGGAATTTGAGGGATTTCGTGTTGAGGTAGCTAGAGGACGCACCAAGCCTTGTGATAGGTACATCCCAAGGATGAAACTTACTTTGGGTAGACATTATTTGGCACATTATTTCTATGTGATGGATCTTCTAGACACCAACATTATCCTAGGAGTACACTGGCTCAGCACATTGGGGCCAATCACCACAAATTATAAAACCATGGAAATGTTTGTCACAGAAGAAACATGGAAGAAGGTGGTTCTCAGGGGTATGATAGGAAACACACCAAGGGTGGTAACAACAAAGTGCATGGAGGACATCTTCTGAAGGGAAGACATCGCTTATGTAGTAGAATCCAGAATTTCAGTCAGATTAGAAAAATAAGGGGAAACACACTACGCACCAGAGATCAAGAAAATCATGGATAGGCATAGCAAGGTCTTTGAGCCTATACCACCAGGGGCACCACCAGATAGGGGGTTTGAGAAGATCATAGAGTTGTAGGAGGGTTTGAAACCTGTCATCACCACTCCTTATAGGAACCCCAAGAAATACAAGGATGAAATTGAACAGGAAATTAAGGAGTTGTTGGATATGGGTCACATCAGACCAAGCTCCAATCCCTTTGCATCTTCAGTAGTGTTGGTGAAAAATAAATATGGAAAAATGCATATGTGTATTGACTACAGGGATCTAAACAAGAAGAACATAAAAAATTGATATCACATCACACGGATTGATGAACTATTAGATGAGTTCCATGGGTCGGTACATTTCACTAAGATTGACTTGCGCTCTGGCTGTCACCAGATAAAGACGAGGGATCAAGATATTTCCAAGAGTGCATTCCGGTGTCACTATGGACATTATGAGCTTCTAGTCATCCCTTTTGGGATAATGAATTCAACAACCACCTTCCAATCGTGCATGAATCATTTGTTCAATAAGAATCTAAGGAATTTATTATTCGTCTTCTTTGTTGATTTATTGATCTATAGCAAGACTTGGGAGGAGCACCTTCAGCACGTGGAATAGATTTTGACTATTATGGAGGAGCAATCCTTATATTCCAAGGAGTCTAAATGTGAATTTGGGATGACAGAGGTCCTTTATTTAGGACAAATTATTGGAGTGAAGAGGGTACAGGTACATCAATAAAAGATACAAGCCATCATCGATTGGCCCACACTGAAGACACTCACTAAGTTGAAGGGGTTTTTCGGCATCTTCTACTACTACAGGAGATTTGTCAAAGGATTTTCTGAACTTTGTGCACCTTTGACTGATTTGACCAAGAAAGGGGCCTTCAAATGGAACCCAGAAGCATAGGGCACATTTGAAAAAATGAAGAAAGTAATGAGTACATGCACGGTATTGGCCCTACCAGATTTCACACTACCCTTCACAATAGAGTGTGATGCATCAAGGGAAGGCATTTGAGCCATACTTATGCAAAATAGGCACCCAATTTTCTATGAAAGAGGAAATTTGAGAGGTCCTGAGCTCCTCTACACCATCTATGAAAATGAAATGCTAGCCATCATGCATGCATTGGCTAAGTTCAGACAGTATTTAGTTGGGGAAAAATTTGTAGTAAGGACATATCACAATAGCCTCAAGTACTTCCTAGACCAAAAGGACTTGAATGAAAGGCCGAAAAAGTGGGTGAGAAAAATCCAGGCATATGACTTCAAAATAGAATTTGTCAAAGGGAAGAATAACGTGGTATGAGATGCTTTCTACAGAAGACCATCATTTTATTCCATGACTAATATTTTAGTGGATTGGAAGGCCCATCTCTTGGTGGAATATTTGAAGAAAATATTTGTTTGTGAAGTGATTGATGGGCAGGTGACAGATGAAAATTTCAGGATTATGGATGATTTCATAAACTAAAAGGGCCAAATTTTCTTGGTTACCGAATCATTCTTCAAGACCAAGGTGTTACAGACATGCCATGATTCACCAGTGGCATGGCACCAAGGGTTTATCAAGACATACAAAAAGGCACATGAGAGGTTTTCTTAGAAGGGTTTAAAGGAAGATGTGATGAACCACATCAAGGAGTGCAACACTTTTCAGGCAAACAAAGATGAACACACTCACCCAACAAGACTACTACAACCACTTCCCATTCTAGAGCAGAAGTTGGAGAGCATATCCATGGATTTCATCAAAGGGTTGCCCAAGTTTAAGGGTAAGGACTGCATTTGTTTAGTGGTGTAAAGGTTGACGAAGTTTGAACACTTTTTTCCATTTCCGCAGATTTCAGTGCAACCCAGGTTGCAGACCTATTCTTCAGGGAAGTTTTCAAATTGAAAGAGATGCCCAAAACCATAGTGAGTGACAGGAATAGCAGGTTCATGAGCACTTTCTGGCAGGAGCTTTTCATACTAGTATGTACGACCCTGATACCTAGTACCCGTTATCACTTGCAGAAATATGGCCAAACAGAGATAGTTAATAAATGAGTTGAAGGTTACCAGAAATTATGTGGCGGGAAAAAAGAAAGAATGGTCCAAATGGCTTCACTTGGGGGAATACTGTTACAACACCACTCATCATATGTCCATTGGTATGCCTCCATTCAAGGCCTGATCTATGATTTGGTAGCAGTGGCCTGATCTATGTCTTGGTAGCAGATGCATCACATGTCCAATGGCCTGATCTATGTCTTGGTAGCAGTGGCCTTGTTATCGCTCAATTTGTAGGACATGTTGAGTATCTTGAAGGCAAGGGCCAAACTGGCGTAACAAGAGCTTCCCCACCCACTGTCACCTCGATGGGGGGATCTTTCTATTCAGGGTGGCTAATCCCAAGGGAGACATCCCTAGTAATCTAGGGTATTGAAAGGGAAATGATAAATAGTTTAAGGCTTAAAAGGTTAAAGTAGGTTTTCCCCTTCACAGATTACTACCAAGGAAGATAGTCAAAATGAAGGTATTCCACTGATCGGGCACCTGTTTGCGAGACAAGGCAAAAAAAACTAAAATGTGCAATAGTGATTAGTACTTCATAAACTATTGACTATCTTTATTATATATGAGCACATATAACAGTAATTATTGACGAAGTCAATGATTCCAAAAAATAATTATGTCTTATAATATCACTTGTCAATAAACACTGGTAATGATATAGTATTCAATGTATAAGATTAATCCTTGAATTACCACAACGCATTAAATATCATAACTATGCTCACATATAATGTTGTTGCATCACTATGCTTGCTAAAGGGTGAATTGGTCGGGCTTATTCTAGAGTTAGTTTAGTAGGCAAAGGGTGGGCGTTTTACAAATAATAATGAAAATATTTAACACTTCTATGTCTATCAATAGATGACCCACAGCACTTAACTTTTATACCAGCCAAGAGTTCAAAATAGGCATGGCGTCATCATAGAATTAGGGTTAATAAGTCACGCTAGGTGAGTTAGGGTTTCAAGTTTTAGAAGTTTGGAAGATTGTTTTAACACAAAAGGCTCAGCGTTGCAATAATATACTAGTGCTTTAGGGTAAATGGAGTCAAGAAGTAAGGCTAAATCTCGAGAGAATCTAAATCTAGGGACGGGAGAGATTAGGCTTAACTGGTACTTCAATGGGAGGGCCAAAAATTCAAAACCCTAAGGGGAGGCTCCATTAGAATTATTTGTAATGAGGCCTCATGCTCCTCCTCTTTCCTTCTAACTCTTTGTAAAGCATTAGCTTCAAAACAAAAATCTAGGGCTGAAAAGTGTTGGCAGGGCCAGGGCTTTTCAAACCTAAAGGTCAAAACCCTAGGTGTAAACTTAATTAGGCCTAGGGCGTCTTCCTTCTTCAGTTTATAACTAAGAAACTAACTCAGAAAAGGGAACTGGTGTAGCAATGGCTAGGATAGGTTCTTCTTAATCAAATGGTTAAACAAGTTTCTATCATGGGGACATGAAGCAAGGACCCTACTTGTTGGCTCCTAGGGTTTCAATGATTAAGCAAAGTATTAACAATGTAACCACAAAAGAAAGATATTCTACCTACAACCATCCAATCAAAGAAGTTTTGCATGAAAATATGCCCTACAAATCAATGAAAACTAAATTAAACCCTAGTTGTAAACCTTCCAATGATAAAAACACCATGAACATGCCAGCATTGAACCTCCTGATTAGCAGCACCTCAACTACAGAGCCAAATACAAAGAGACAAAGACTAAAAATGAATACTCTCACAAAGTGAGTTGTGTGTTCTTAAAAGTGAGGCAAGTCACTCTCTTTATATCATTGACCTTTAATTACAAAAATAGGTCATTAAAATATGTAACAAGGCTGACTAACAATAGTTACATTATTTGTCACATTAAATGCTAAAATGTCATTATTATGAGCTAAAAGAGCGTTAGGCCCCTCGAGAGATGTTGGTAACACTACAGGCATGATCAACATCCAAAAGGCAAAAACGTTGGCCCTTCTGGGGCTCTTGCAACCTGCCAAATGTGCCAAACAAACCCAACACACTACCACATGCTCCATAAAATGTCGGCCTGCCACAGGTGGCATCCTGTCATCAAAGCCATCATCTCATCTGGGGTGATCCCCCTAGGGCGATCTCTGCCAAGAACATCTGTGGGGCGATCTCACTTCTTCTTGGTGCAAGGGCTCATCACAGCGTTGTCTTGCCTCTGCCATCCTAGCAATCATTTGATGGGCTCTTCATCCCATGGAGGTCCCGACTAATCATATCCCCATGTGTCTTAGGTCCAGGTACCTGTCTGCCGGTATGGTCCTGCACATCAAAATATATGGCCTCCATGGGCTCATCATTCCTAGGGATCGTGTAATGTCAATCATATTTCATCATTAAATTTATCCCACATATGCATGAAAGAAATCCTATTATATCATGTAGAGCTCAAAGACATTACGGATCTACCATGCAGATGAAAAGCGGCGAGAATAACCTGTTGGTATACCCACAAGATAAGGAAAGTTTCCTCGAGGAAGATCATTCAAGCCATATTTTTATGAGTGATATGGTTTTAGGGATGTCGATCCACCCAGTAAGACCAAGGGTTAGTGTTGTTTGTGGGTGCCTTTGTGGGGTAATTGTATATCATGGATGCATTTTTCCAAACCCTTTATTGCCTTTATCTTTTTATTTATTGCTCCTCTCTTTTTTACTTCAGTTCTGATAAAGGACACTACCTTGTCTTAGTGACCTTGGAAGTGACAGTGTTACTACTTGGTATCTTAGCGAAGATGATAAGGTTATTTCGTGTTAGAGACCCCTTTCCCTTGGTCATGCAACCAAATGTCACTGCTTACTGGCGTGGTGACTAGATGATAACAATGTCATCTTTGTTAGATACCTATGAACATCATGGTCCGGCTCGTGATGAGACATCCATCCTTTGGTTGGGTCTTGTTTTTATTATTTTCTTAGGGTCCCTCTAGTTTCTTATTGAAAGGCCTTTTGGCCACCTTCTGAGGATCCCAGTGAAGCTTTATCTCTAGGTTTATTTCCTATGGATTTATCTTTTTGTTGCTTTTACCCCCACAGGCCTTTAGCCTTCTTAACCTGCCTGAAGACAAAGTGTAACCCTCAAGGTCAACCTAATGGCCGGACTAGAAGTGGATAGATGTCCGGTATAAGATGTAAATGATAAAATGATAGAATGGAGCAATGGCTCTGCAATCCCATGGTGGCTGAGCCAAAACCCATGAATATCAACTTGCTAAAATTACCCCATCAATCCACTAACAATGGTCAGAACAGTTAGTGTAAGATCCATGATCATCGAAATGAAAGACAGTATATAAGAAAGGATTGCTCGCGATCAAACCTTGACACCATGATACCTTGGACAATTACCTCATGAAATAGCATTCATCTCAGATGCAAGTCCAGAAGCCCGGTGAGGTGAGAGTTATTCTTCTTGGCCGGGACCATCTGGCGAAGAAAGACAGGCCTCAAATTCTACTCGAGTCAATCCTATATAGGTAGTCCATGGACACGTGGGCTCGAGACATGATCCTAATTACCCTAGGTAGGGGGATAACATCAGCTCAACTTGGGACATGCTAAGCAGAAGCATGAGGGCCTGTGTCTGGCATAAACACATGGGCACATACCATGACAAGAGAAAGCATGGTAACACAGGGTGAGATGTGCCATAAAATACTCTTTGCATATGTGCAAAATCATGAATGCAAATAGAAAGTAAAACACTTTCCTGCACTTAACTGTTGGCTGCATGTTGGTGTATTCAAGCAACCAATGAAGCCAATCTGTGCGTCCCTTAATTTTGCCTTTGTTCATTATGGCAATCATGACAAATCAACACAAAAATATCACGAGGTTGGAACCATCATCATGGAAAAGTCAAGTCTAACTCTGTGGAGGTGATGGGTGGGAAGGAGAAAATCTTGCCAAGTCCATCTCTGAGAAAAATCCTCAATCCTATCCAAGAAAAGACCATAAAAAGTACAAGGTTCAGAAAACAGAGCCAAAGGGCACAACAAAAATTTTGGTTACCTGGGACATCTTCCGTTCTAGAATCAAGGAAAGGAAATGGAGCAAGGGTTTTATGTGGAGAAATTCGTCGAGGAAAGTTGAAAGACTGATTGGAAATAGCGTTACCCAACCAACCCTTGAGTCTAGGGTTTTCCCAGGGAGGAAACTCAACATGAAAAAGGTATTTCCCAGCTACACCTTAATGGAAAAGCATGGTAGTAATCCTGGTGGGGTGAAAATTCATAGAGAGCAACTGTAGGCAAACAACTATCACTTACTTGTCACAGAAATCTGAGCTCAGAGGTGGTTTGAAATCATCTTCATGAAAAGAATCAAAATGCTGAAGGATGCTCATCAAGAAATCTCAAAGGTAGGCTGAAAATCATCGTGAGAACCAGGGTACTAAGGTCATCCTTGTTTTTGAAAAGGTACAAATGAAAAACCTCATCTCCTTGTAAGCCATTGGTGGAATGTCTGTTGTGAGCAATTGCAAAGGCAGCAATGGAAATGACTCTGGGTGTCATAGATGAAACCACAGGTCATAACCAATTATATCCCACCTCGTCTTCCAACATGTATGAACTCATCAATGTTATCAGCAGTGTCACTTGTCAGTGTCATAACATGCAGTCTAAAATTTGAAAATTCATCCTCCTCTTTTCTTCATCATAAAAGAAAAGCATCTCATCAATAACAGGAAGGAGGGTAACTTCTTATTTTCTTGCTTGAACTCAGAAATTTGGTGTTTTATTATCAACGATTGCTCTTTGTCAATTGGAAGGCTTATTTCTTTGATTTCACAGCAAGGATCATCAAATTCGTTCGAAGCTTTCTTTCCCTCTTCATCTTTGAATTAGAGTGACGATATCATGAATTTTTGAAGTGGAAAGCAACTAACCTCATCTTCACTTTGTTGTCCAGGAGAAACAGGTTCTCGAATGACTTCGTAAAATGGGAGGAGCACAAGTGGGCACTTCATCATCTTTCTATGACTTCATCAGCAGGAGGAGCACAAGTGGGCACTTCATCATCTTTCTTAGGTTGTTGCTCCTCAATCACGTCCTCATTCTGCTGGTTGAAAACTTGTTCCCTTCTCTCTTGCGTATCTTCAACAAAGTTTCCATGGGAGACTAGTTTTATCAAGATGAGAGTGTCCATCGCATTGGTCCTGGTCATGAAAAGACTCTTTTTAATTTGAATGGCCATGTCGTGAGCTTCTGGAAATGTTTTTGTCTTTTTCTTATTTAGAAGGAAACTCAAATGTCCCTGAAGCCCATTAGTATAGAGGTAGACAAGGTATTTGTCTTAAGGACGATGGCTTCGAGGAATCTAATAAATCACCTTCTGGAACCTAGCACAGTAAGCTCTGACAATCTCAGACTCTGTTTGTTTTACGCCTTCAAGCTCTTTCAACAATGATTGTATATCTTCTATTTTCATGGTCCACTTTGCAAGGAAAACTTCTTCAAAAAGGTCCATAGAAGTGATGCTGGCAGCTGGAAGGTTATCATACCATCTTTTGGCCTCTCCATGCAGGGAGGAAAAAACGAGTTTCATCACCAAGTCTTCAGCCTCGTCGCTGATAGGGAAGCATTGAAAGAAATCCCAAAATCTTCTCATGTGAGACTCAGGACATTCTCCATTGATGCCAGCAAATCGAGGGAGGAAAAACTCATAACTAGGAGGCATTTTTCTGGGATATCCTAGAATTTTACTCATATCTAAAGGTCTGCAGTTTCTTGGGTCCCATTGTGAAGTCATTGTTGGCTTCGTCATCAGTGGAGTCGCCAGATAGTTTCCCTAAAACTACCAAAGAATATTTTGAAAAGAAAGTAGTGGAGTCACCAGGTAAGCTTGTAAGAAAGGACTTCTGAGGCAAGGCTTACCAAAGGTTTGTCATTGAGGAAGGTTGACTCAGTGTTCCCCGACAACGGCGCCAAAATGTTATCACTCAGTTTGCAGGACAGGTTGAGTAGCTTGAAGGCAAGGGCCAAACTGGCATAACAGGAGCTTCCCCACCCACTATCACCTCGATGGGGGGATATTTCTATTCAGGGTGGCTAATCCCAAGGGAGACGTCCCTAGTAATCTGGGGTATTGAAAGGGAAATGATCAGTAGTTTAAGGCTTAAAAGGTTAAAGTAGGTTTTCCCCTTCACAGATTACTGCCAAGGAAGATAGTCAAAATGAAGGTATTACATTGATCGGGCACCTGTTTGCGAGACAAGTCAAATTAAACTAAAATCTGCAATAGTGGTTAGTACTTCATAAACTATTGACTATATTTATTATATATGAGCACATATAGCAGTAATTATTGACGAAGTCAATGATTGCAAAA
>SNQJ01S0155475.1:10140-22436 GCA_010110895.2 Picea sitchensis | reverse complement strand
AGAGGGTAAACTTATAAGGGAAGAGCACTGACAAAGATGTGAAAAGGTTACTCCAACACATCCTTTGAAGAAAGCAGTGGAAACAAACAAATCCTCCAAAGAAAGAACTTGGCTATGTTGTTGTTGGCAGTAAGGAAAAAAAAACACAATGTTGTAAACAAAAATACAACACATTACAACCCAACAAGCACAGATCATTCGTTGTATTTAACATCAAAACAAAATAGCAAGTCAAGCCAAGTCATATTACATTTCAAAGAAGTCCAGTGATTTAACCCCTGTCATATTTTATTTTTCATCATCTACCTATATCGGAGGCATAGGCGCCATTTGTTTTGTGGTCCTCTCCAATTCCAATTCCAATCCCATCATTTTCACTTCAGTGATTTAAACAATTCATCATAAATCTACAGAGCGAAGAAACCATTGCTCTTCCTCTTCGTATGTTCCATTCTCCCTTTTAGTCCACCATTGTGTAGGTTGAACTCGTGACCTTGTAATTGTTCAAAGATGAAGTTGCATGATGGGAGAGGCCCAGAAAGAAGTGAAATTCAATCCATCATTTTTTGCAAAATTGTAAGTTCCATGAGATGTATCATTCTCCTGCACAATGTCTAAAAACAATACCATGACCATGGAAAACAAGGGGTATGTCTTCTTCCCGGATATGGTCAATGTTCCTAACAGAGGATTCCAAGCCTCGACTAAGGAAGATGACAATGTTGCGGTTGTGCCAAGTAACACTGATAAAATTTCGAGGATTTATCTCTCATACGATGATTCAAGAGTGTTTGGTTCTCAAACACCAAGAGCCAAGGGAACAACAAAGAATATAAGGGAAAGTGTCAATTCAAGAGAGTTTGGTTCTCATACACCAGGACTAGGGCAAGGATGGCATGGGATAAGGAGCACTCATACCACCCCAATTATTTGGTCAAAATTGGCCCTAAATCCAGTAGGAACTATGTTGGAAGTCGGAGTTCCACCCTTGTGTTGGGAACTTTTCCCATGGAACCTTTTCCCTAGATCTTTTGACTAAATTTAAGATGACTCATCAAAAGAACTACCCTCACCAGAAATGGGGCAATTTGAGAATCACATACATAGCATCAAGCAAAGATGAAGAAGATAAGGAAAAGGGAAGCTCTAAAGTATGCAAGGTGGATTCCCACCCTGTTGTTGATTGCAACTTCATGAGACATCCTCCAGATCATTCTCCTCTAGACGGAGTTAAGACATCAGTGTGAGGGAGCCCAAGTGATGGGTGTGCCCATGTGATGGGTGTGCGTCAGACTCTGGACTGAGTTGTGATGACGTGTGGTCTCTTGTCTAGTCCTCTGGACTGAGTTGAGATGACTTGAGATGGTCTCTTGCCTTGTACTCCTATCGACTTAGTTGAGTCGGCTTGAGATGGTGCTCCAGATGGTACTCATGCGGACTCAGTTGAGTGTGACGTCCTTGTGGCTGAGCACAGGTGGACGTGTCCCTAATGGCTGAGCACTAGTGGATGAGAGAGATCCTTGCTATATTGTCTAAGAGTAAGATTTACTTGTAACCCTAATTATGTTGTGAAGGGTACAAGTTAGCCCCACCATGTGAAAGATAATTAATATTGTGTAATGATTAATTATATTATTGAGTTAATGAGATCAACCCTATTGTGCCACTAGACACACCTTTTGTTGCGTCGGTTCTTGTATAAATAAGAGTGGATCCCCATTGTGGATCACACACTCACTTGTCATCTCGAAATTTCAGCAAGCACTTGTACAGCTAAAGTGCACACCTCTCTTGGGCACTAGTTTCTAGGTTTTGGTAAGCACCCTCTTGTGTGCTAAGGTCTATGGTGTGGGGGATCTTCTCTTGAGAATATAGAAAAGGATTGTTGGGTTTTTCCCTTGTTTGAGAAGGGTTTTCCCAGGATACTTCTTGTGTTCTTGTGCATGGTTATTCATCTTGTGATCTTGGTTATTACAACACTTGTGTATGGTATTGTTGCATTGTTTATGGTTCAACTACATGCTAAATGAAATAAACCTCATGTGCATGAGCTAAAGCATTAAAATTCAACATGGTATCAGAGTAGATTTCCTGAAGAGACCATTGCACAAGCCATTGAAAAAGCCAGTTGTCCCCCCTTGCTGCAACTGCAAAAACGGCTCCCCTTCTTTTGTCAGTTTCAACACTTTATACATGAGCGTGCGCTAACTTCTGCATAGGAGTGTACGGCCTCCTTCAACACACCTCCAGCAACTCTCAGATTGCAACTGTTGTTGGAAGTCATAAGTCCAACGAAACCTAAGGTTGCTAGCCTAACCTAGCCGTTAGGGTTTGTGAAAGAATCTGCAAACCATGAGGAACAGAACTTTGGTGGAAGATAGGCTTGATGGATCAAGCAACTTCAATGCTTGGAAATCAACACTACAGATTATCCGGGAAGAGGATGACCTATTGAGTTTGATACAAAAGACTCTACCAGAAACAGCTACTGATGAAGATAAGGAAGATTGGAAGGAAAAAGACGTCAAAGCAAGGAAGATAATCATATATTCAGTAAGAGATCATCTAATACCTCGTATTGCTACCCTAAAGACAACTTATGAGATGTATGATGCATTGAAGAATATGTTTGAGAGTATCAACACTCTCAGAGCTCTTACATTGAAGAATGAGCTTCAACATATCAAGATGACAAAAGCTGACACCGTTGCTACCTTCTTCATGAAGATTTCAAAGATCAGAGATCGGCTAGGTGCCATTGGAGAGACAATATCAGACAGAGAACTTGTCATGACTACTCTCAATGCTCTACCAAGACATTGGGAACCATTTCTTCAAAGTATTAGTGGAAGAGAAGATCTACTTGAATTTGATCATCTATGGACAGACTGCACCCAAGAGGAAACCAGACTTATAGCCAGAGGAGTGCAAGACTCCCATCATGATGACAATCATGCTCTTGCTTTTCATACAAAGAAAGGAAGAAGAAATAGAATAAGTTTCAACAAAGCATTCAAAGACAAGAAAACTTCATCAACTTCAGGTCATGAACACAGAAAAGACAATTCAAAGGTTCAGTGTTTCAGATGTGACAAGTATGGACACATTGCGAGAAATTGTCCTACCAGGAAGAAAGGAAGACAATATGCATCCACTGCAGATGTTGATTCAGAACTACCTCAGAGAGATGAAGGCATAAAAGATGAAGCATTTTTCTTCATATCAGCACTCTCAGGTACGGTTCCTACTGATAGTGATATTTGGTTAACTGACACTGGTGCTTCCAGACACGTGACTAGATATAGAGATCATCTAACGGACCTTGTTGAGAAAGAGTCTAGTCTACATGTTGGACTTGGAGACAATGCCAGATATACTGTGAAAGGAGTTGGAACTTCTACATTCCAACTAGATTCTGACATACCACTTCAGTTGACTAAGGTACTATATGTACCTGGGATGAAAAGGAATCTTGTGTCTGTTTCTGCCTTAGAGGATAAAGGCTACAAGGTTACCTTATCTGAAGGAAATGTTCTTGCATGGCACAAGAACTCACATATGAATTATGCCCAAGTGATTGGTGTTCGAAAAAACGGCTTGTATAGGTTGATTGTCCGACCAGTCCAGGCCATGTTACATAATATTATCAGCTTGAGCGAGCTATGGCATAGGAGACATGCTCATGTACATTATAGAGCCCTTCCTGCTCTGGGGAAGATGGTAACAGGCCTTCCAGAGATACATGTTCAACATGATGGCGTTTGCAGAGGTTGTGCTCTTGGCAAGAATGTCAAGGGGTCCTTCTTGAACAGTGACAGCAGATCCAAGGGGATCTTGGACTTAATACATTCCTTGAACGAATATTTGTGCTATGTGCTCTTCATCGATGATCACTCTCGAAAGACGTGGATTTACTTCTTGAAGACCAAGGATGGAGTCCTTGTGAGATTTCAAGAGTTTAAAGCTCAGGTTGAGAACCTGACCGAGAGGAGGATCAAGGTGTTGAGATCAGATAATGGAGGAGAGTACACCTACATGGATTTCGGTGATTTATGTATTGAGGCAAGGATCAAGAGAGAGTACATTGTTCCTTATAACCCTCAACAAAATGGGGTTGCAGAGAGGAAGAACATAACCATCATTGAGGCAACCAAAGCGATGATACATGATCAGAATCTACCTATGATTCTATGGGCAGAAGCATCCATGACAGCTGTGTATGTTCAGAATAGGAGTCCTCATCAGATTTTGAAGAACATGACTCCCGAAGAAGCCTTCACTGGAGTAAAGCCTGAGGTTAGACACTTCAGGATATTTGGGTGTCCAGTATACATTCATGTACGCAAGGAGAAGAGAACCAAGCTAGACCCTTCAAGCAGAAAGGGTATATTTGTGGGGTACAGTGAATCTTCGAAGGCATACCGGATTTACATCCCTGGTCAGAGACAGATTGAGGTGAGCAGAGATGTCACCTTTGAGGAAGAGATAGCCTTTCGAAGATCCAAAGAATCTCAGATGGAGATTGACAGCGAGATAGTACCTTCTCCCCCTTCAGCAGTTCAGAGGAAGACAGTCATTGATCCAGTTGATCCCGTAGCTCCAGTTGATGTTCCCAGAGACATTGCAATAGGCCATAAAGGCCTTCCTGGGCTCAACAGACTCTGCAGGAGGCAGAGGGACATGTAGCTCCTCGAGGTACATTCTGAGAGAGCAAGAGACCACAGAGATTTTCGAGCTACATTTCAGCTATGAGCCACATCATTGATACTGAGCCTTCTTGTCATGGAGAAGTAGCAGGTATGGTAAGATGCCATGGCAGAAGAGTATCAGTCTATCATGAAGAATGATGTGTGGGATATTGTTCCGAGACCAAAAGGGAAGTCTGTAGTGACTTCCAAGTGGATCTATAAGATCAAATATGTAGCGGATGGAAGTGTCGAGAAGTACAAAGCAAGATTTGTGGCTAGAGGATTCTCTCAGGTGGAGGGAATTGATTATGAGGAGACATTTGCTCCTGTAGCCAGATACACTTCCATCCGTACGATCATTGCCCTAGCAGCATCCATGGGTTGGAGACTACATCAAATGGATGTAAAGACAGCGTTTCTCAATGGTGAGAATGAGGAAGAAGTTTACATCGAGCAGCCAGATGGATTTATGATACATGAACAGAAGTCTCATGTGTGCAGGTTGAAGAAAGCCCTGTATGGACTAAAGCAAGCACCTCGTGCTTGGTACGAGAAGATGGATGGATTCATGATGAGTTTGGTCTTCAGCAAGAGTGTTGTTGACCGAAACCTACATTATCAAATTGTTGGTGACGAGTGCCTGATTTTGGTCCTGTATGTTGATGATTTATTCCTCACCAGTTCAGAAAGTCTTATTGTTGAATGCAAGTGTGCATTGACTTCTGAATTCGAGATGAAGGACCTCGGTATGATGCACTACTTCTTGGGACTAGAAGTATGGCAGAGGACTGATGAGATTTTCCTGAGTCAAGGAAAATATACAGTGGAGATATTGAAGAAATTCGGTATGATAGACTGCAATTCCATGCCTACACCGATGGTGATGGATCTGAAGAAAATGAACGAGGCTTCTACTGATTCATGCGAGATTGATCTACATCTTTACCGACAACTGATTGGATGATTGATGTATCTAGTTAACACCAGACCTAATATATGCTATGCAATGAATGTACTCAGTCAGTTTATGAGTCAGCCAACACAGACTCACTAGATAGCAGCGAAGCATGTGCTGAGATATCTACGAGGCACAGTTGGATACGACCTGAGATATGCCTCCGATGTTGATATGAGATTGCAAGGATATGCCAATGCAGATTGGGCAGGGAGCACAGTGGACCGGAAGAGCACATTCGGTTGTTGTTTTACCTTGGGATCTACCATGGTTTCCTGGTGCAATAGGAAACAAAGCTATGTGGCTTTGAGTACCGCAGAAGCAGAGTACATAGCATTATGTGTGGCAATCCGCGAAGCAGTGTGGCTTCGCAAGCTCCTTGCTGATTTATTTGGTCATGAGATGGATTCCACTGTTATCCATTGTGATAACCAAAGCTGTGTGAAGCTCTCAGAGAATCATGTGTTTCACGATAAATTGAAACACATTGAGATCAAATACCATTATATCATAGATATTGTGCAGAGGAAAGCAGTACACATGCAATACCTTTCTACACATGAGCAGGTTGCAGGTGTCTTCACCAAACCGCTTGCCAAGACGAAGTTTGAGTACTTTTGTGAGAGACTTGGCCTGGTGGAGAATGCCTCCCTAGCTGAGAGGGAGTGTTGTTGATTGCAACTTCATGAGACATCCTCCAGATCGTTCTCCTCTGGACTGAGTTGAGACATCTATGTGAGGGAGCCCAAGTGTTGGGTGTGCCCATGTGATGGGTGTGCGTCAAACTCTGGACTGAGTTGTGATGATGTGTGGTCTCTTGTCTACTCCTATGGACTGAGTTGAGATGACTTTAGATGGTCTCCTGCCTTGTACTCCTCTGGACTGAGTTGAGTCGGCTTGAGATGGTCTCCTGCCTTGTACTCCTATGGACTTAATTGAGTCGACTTGAGATGGTGCTCCAAATGGTACTCCTGTGGACTCAGTTGAGTGATATGTTGAGTGTGACGTCCCTGTGGCTGAGCACAGGTGGACGTGTCCCTAGTGGTTGAGCACTAGTGGATGAGAGAGATCCTTGCTATATTGTCTAAGAGTAAGATTTACTAGGTCAGCCCTATTGTGCCAATAGACACACCTTTTGTTGTGTCAGTTCTTGTATAAATAAGAGTGGATCCCCATTGTGGATCACACACTCACTTGTCATCTCGAAATTTCAGCAAGCACTTGTACGACTGAAGTGCGCACCTCTCTTGTGCGCTAGTTTCTAGGTTTTGGTAAGCACCCTCTTGTGTGCTACGGTATATGGTGTGGGGGATCTTCTCCTGAGAATATAGCAAAGGATTGATGGGTTTTTCCCTTGTTTGAGAAGGGTTTTCCCATGATACTTCTTGTGTTCTTGTGCATGGTTATTCTTCTTGTGATCTTGGTTATTGCAACACTTGTGTATGGTATTATTACATTATTTATGGTTCAACTACATGCTAAATGAAATAAACCTCATGTGCATGAGCTAAAGCATTAAAATTCAACACATCCAACAACCAACAGTCGTCTAACAAAGATCTACGGACAATACTGCACCTAGAAGTCACATCAAAGACATAGACTACACAACAAAAATACCTTATAATGTAATAAAGACAATCTTGACAAAGAAGTACCTTCATTATCATGCCAAGATTTGACCTTATATGATGAATTCAATTCCAACAAGGTTTGCATAATATTGCCAATCTTGGAATCATGGATTACCTTTTCTGAAAATCCTTTAATTGCAATAAAATCCATGTTGAGAGTTTTCATTAAAGCATTAGACGTAAAGAATTCGTTTAAATGAGCATTAGAATTGATGCTTTGGAAAATATTCTTCCAAGAAGATAGCCAAAATCTCATTGAGGATCTAGAGAAGAGATTGAGGGAATGGTGCTTCATAGAATAATTAACTTCTAATGGAGACTAAAAATTCTACTAAATTAGTTTTGCCAAGGATTTTGCAAAATCAATTTATTGTTTGCAAAGCATTCAATTGCGCATATGATGCATATCATTTTGTCACAAATTGATGTATTGATTTTGATTAAAAAGTCGTGAAATATCTTGCAAGAAATTAGATATATTAGCATGGAAGAACTTGAGATAAGATGATTCTCGATAAAGTAGAATGTATGTGTGTTAGTGGAGGATGAAATACAAAAATATGTGTAGGATTTTTAAGAGAATTTTTTATTCGAATTATCTTCACAAATTTATATATATTTACTTCATTCTTTCCATGATAACTGATGCAGAAGCAAAACCACCCCAAGTCAAAGTTGAAATTTCGTGAACCTTTCAAAAGGCTGACGTGGGCAAGAGAACAAGATTTCCTCGATATTTGTGTAAAACGATAGGGTTTTGTTATGATCGTGAGTGATCTTAGTGATATTGTGAGGATAGATTGGATCTAGAATGATCTGATCCTCTTATCGATGCTTGTGTTATTCTTTATAAGTTGTAAGCCTTCGGGCGTTATGGGAGTCCTGGTACAATGTAAACCCAACCGAGAGGGCGGCCTGGTTCAAAGAGGTTGTATGTGTGTAATCGAGCTCGATCATTAATGAAAATTGTGTATTTTATGTATCTTGTGTCTCTATGTGTTAATTTTGTGTGTTACATTTATGAATGTGTGTGTGAGAGGCCATGAGCGAGAATGGTAGGCTTGTTGCAGGGTCTAAATGGTGAGAAAAAACACAATTCAACAATGAGGAAGATCGATCATTGATCACTGTAAGAATACCTTTAGCGTTGTCCTATGAGGCCCATAACACTAGCACACATGATGGGTAGGTTGATGGCGCATATGGTGAAGTGTCCCAATCAACCAATGTTAAGGATTCAACATCAAACCTTAGTAGTGATGCTCATGATGATGTGTGTGCTAGCACCTAAGTATGATGAGGATTCAGCGCCTTATCCTATCTATGATACTTATGATGGTGCAGGCATGATTGTACCCAAATATGACGAAGGCTTGGTATTTGAAAAATTGTCATGGGATATGGATCCATCTTCTCAGGAGCCATGCGTGGAGGATGACAAAGGAGAGGTTGATTTTGGCGGTGATAGTGCACATGAATCCCATCATTTGACGGGTCAATGTACGTTAAGTACAGGTTGCATGGGATCATCTAGTGAGTCAATTGTTGTTGATGGGGATGGCATTCTTTCGGATGAAAGTAAACCAAAAAATCCCTTGTGTGACCGCACACACCATGTTGATGAAATTGAACAAAGCCCCTTAGCATTGCGTGATTGGGAGGAACGATTATTGGTCACAAAAGAGCAAATTGTACAAGCGTTGACAAGGTCTCATAAGTTCATTGAAGATCATATTGGGAAAACCCAAATGGAGAGACAAAAAGGAGTTGTAGGTGGAGTCACTAATGCTCAATTGTGCATAATAAAAGAAGCACTAGAGTAGATGAAATCAGATTACTTGCAATTGTTCATGGATAGGGACCTTGTTCTCAAGTTCGTTGAAGACAAGAAAAAGGAGGCTGAGGAGCTTTGTTACTAGTTGAGTTTGGCACGCTCCTCATTACTTACAATAGAGACTATCATTTTTGGCAGTTGTGACACGAGGGCATGAGTGGCCCCCATGATTTGAGGGAGGAGCCTCTTGTGATGATCTCGCATGAGGAACATTCAAAGTTGTGTGCTTGATGAGAGGTATGATGCAGAGGGTTTTGACTCTGCTCCCGTTTTGTATTATGGGGATCATGAGTCGTTTCTTTTGGAGGGCCCATTAAAGGCTCAAAGCTTAGTTATGGAAGAGATAACTGAGCACATTCCTTGTGGAAGAGCCAGTAAGGAAGTATATGCATCCATGGATTGGGTGGACCAGTATATGATAGATGTGGAGTGTTGGATACATTACCGCGTACAGGATACCAGGTGGTACCGGAGGATACAGTGGTATGCAGCAATATACAAGGGTATACACTTGCACACGGTGGTCTACAATGTAGTTTCGGAGCATTTCCTCCAAGGGGACCTCATGATAGAGACCTTGAGCATACCATTAAGTTTGGTTTACCCAGGATTGGTGAGATGGGTGAGCTTCAGAGAGTAGTATCTCCTTCGTTGATCGATCTTCATCTAGGATATCGTCAGATGAGGGACAGGGAGCAAGATACCCACATGTCTACTTCTCGACTGCATTATGAGTTCTTGGTCATGCCCTTAGGGTTGACCAATGCACGAGTCACTTTCCAGTCTTACAGGCAGTGGTATTGTTATTATTTGATGCCCTCAAGGGATACAGCAGGACAGGAGAGGATCACTGGAGCCGGTTCGATGAGAAAAGGGGCCTTGTGACCATGACAGAGGTCTTTCATTTGGACCATGTGATCAGTGCACGGAGTGAACAAGAGGAGATCCAGACTCGGTTGGATCGAATCACAGAGATTTCAATAGGCATTGAGAGTGGTAGACTTCCAATTTGGTGATGGGATCCTGGCATTCATCGGAGTGATAGATTGCTTCAAATGCGGATAGTGACCGACAAAGTTGAAGCAGTGATTGGTTTGCATCGTTGTGGGAATGTTGTGAGAAGATTTGTGGAGTTCTTTTCTATATGGCGAGATAGTTTTTCCCTCACGATACCCAGGATCGAGTATAGCCGTGGATTGGTCAGTTTCTACTTCACTCAGATGCCTCAGCGAGTATAAATCTTGATAGTGGGTACCCGGGGACTGCAATGTTTCTGAAGTTTACTCTTGGGATGCTTAGGATTGGTTACTCGAAGGGGTGGTCTTTTGAGGAGTTGATCGAGTTTACACAGCTCGTGATTGTTTGGCTTACCAGAGGCAGTCAGGTGGATTCTTGTGTTAGCTACCTTACAGATCGGTGCTATGAGCAGAGAGTGTTTAACATCATCTAGGCGGGGTCGAGAGAGATTCGCATGGAGAGGCTTCATGGACGATGTAGGGGGAGATATGAGAAAGTGTACGACTTATCAGCAGAGAAAGTCGGGGTGCACTCATCCCACAAGACTGATGCAGTCTTTGACCACTTCTGGACAAGAGTGGGAGAGCATATTGACAGATTGCATCACAGGTATACTGAGAGTACAATGGGCAAATAGTATGTATGCAGTGATTGACCAGTTCACGCACTTCCCGATTGTTTCTTCAGAGTATAGGGCAGCCTAGGTGACAGAGCTATCTAGTGGAGAGATGTTTAGAGTCCATGAGCAACCCAAAGTCACTACCAGTGATTGGGACAGACTTCCTCTTCCGATATTCGAGATCGAGTTTGGCAGTGGATATGCAGGTCGTGACTTCACTTCGATGCCTATGCAGAATACTATTCATGGTGGTAGGTTCATCCCTTACAGGTATGTCAGCGTGGAGTTCCAAGAGAGAAGGATGCAGATTGGGCACAACGAACGGACTGTTATGACCAGAGTCGTGCAACGTCAAGATGGTGGTCCCTTTCTGAGGTTAGCATGGGACCCTGGGATTTCAGTACTAAGCAGTTTAGCAGCTGACACAGAGACAAGAGCCAATTCTTGTTTCCATGAGATTGGTTCCTAGCAAAGCAGTTCTTTGAGGGGTTGATCGAGTTATTGCAATACTGAGTTGCTCTACTTAGCGGCAGTATTCATACGGCCTCTTATGTCTGCACCTTGTCGGATCACACATTGAGCGGAGGATGCTTCACATCTTCCAGGGTGGTTTGGGACCTTGCTATCATTTTCGGTTTTAGTCCTGCTCGATTGATGGTGTCATATTGTGATGGCATTGCTTGAGAACAAGCAATCTTTGGGAAGGGAGGACTGTAACGTCCCCATTTTTGGATTCCCCTACTCCGCAGTCAGAGGCGACCTTGTGAGTTTATGTCAGCCTGGCCTATTATCGCAAAATTTGTACTTGCCTAAAGCCCAAAGCAAGTAGATACAAGATTGGCATAACAGGGAGTGACCTATCACTGTCACCTTAATAGGAAACCCCTTTCTATTTAGGAGTATATCAATGTACCCCAGGGGAGACGTCCCCAGTGACCTGAGGGTTTGAGAAGGCTAAGGCAAGAAAGTTCCCCCCCTCTCACAAGTCACTCGATTTTAAAGGTTCTTTGCATCTTATAGAGATGAAGCAAAAGATAAATGACGTGTACCTGCCCAAAACAAAACAACAAATAGAAAAAGGGCACTTTCCAAGTACCAAAATGATGTTAATGCTTCATAAGACAATGAACACTTAAAAAACATACTAGCTGATATAAAATTGCATCAGTACAACAGTTTACAACAGCAATGATAAATTTGTAACAACTACAATAATTATGCTCCAAAATGCTTGAGAAAAGACTAGAAATAGTAGCTTTAATTAGGAAAATTGATATTAGATAGTCACAAGCAGATTTAGTAGTGTCTAGCTAGCATAACATGTCACTTTTGAGGTCAGTTTGTTGTTAGATGGTTGTAGCAATCTTTTGCAACAACAACGAGTTAGTTAGTGAATTAGGCTAATATAAGGTTAGTAGGAGTTAGTGAATGTTCCAAGGAAGATAGTTTGAAAGTTGTTTGATCAATCAATCACTAGTGGTGTGGTGAATAGACTAGTGCCTTCTAGGGTAATGGAGTCAATGATAGCAGCAGCAACTCTTAGAGGGAA
>SNQJ01S0155473.1:0-14466 GCA_010110895.2 Picea sitchensis | reverse complement strand
GTAGTCTTCCCATCTTGATGGTTTGTCCATCACATACATTCTCAGCATGTCCTCTATTACTCTGTTCACCCTCTCTGTCTGTCCATCAGACTCGGAATGATACACTGTACTAAAATTCAGATTCATTCTGAATCCTTTGAACAACCCTTTCCAGAAATTCGAGGTGAATTTCAGGTCCCTATTAGACACAATCGTTTTAGGAATTCCGTGCAAGCATGCCACTTCTTTTAAGAAGATATCAACAACATCTGCTAGCTTGTGAGTGGTTTTTAGTGGAATAAAATGGGTAGCTTTTGTAAGCTTGTCCACCACAACGATGATTGAATCATGTTGCTTGCTTGTTCTAGGCAATCGTGTAATAAAATCCATGGTCACCACTTCCCACTTCCATTCAGGAATGGGTAAAGGCTACAACAACCCTGCTGGGTGCCTATGATCAACCTTAACTTTCTGGCATTCCATACATATGGCGATGTATTCAATGATCTCCCTCTTCAAACTCGGCCAAAAGTGATGGCTTTTGATTGCTGCCATAGTCTTCTGATATCCAGGGTGTCTAGCATATGTCACATTATGCATTTCTTTTAGAATCGCAAGTTTCAATTCTTGGACATTGGGTAGATAAACTATGTCTTTATATAGAAGTAATCCATCAGCTTCCAAGGTGTAACTTTCCTTTTTCTGTGTTCTCTCACACTGTTGTAGCTTTTCTACTAAGTCTCTGTACTGCAAATCCGCATTTTTAGCTTCCAAAATTCTACCCTTGATATCAGTCCTATACATGCTAATGGCTAAAGTATGTAAGTCATGCACTTTTCTGCTGAGTGCATCAGCCACCTTGTTTTCCTTCCCCTTGATATGTTTGATATCAAAGTCGTATTCGCACAAAAACTATAGCCACCTACTTTGTCTAGCATTTAAAGTCGGCTGACCAAACAAATATTTAAGACCGTTGTGGTCTATTCTCAATTTGAATCTCCTTCCCATGAGGTAATGTCTCCATTTCCTCAAAGCGTGGATGATTGCTGCCAACTCCAAATTGTGAGTGGCATAATTCCCTTCATGCTCTTTCAGCTTCCTAGACTCATAACAGATTACAAATCCATCTTGGCTGAGAAATCCTCCCAACCCTTCCTTACACGCATCTGTGCACACCACGAAATCCATATTTGGATCTGCAATCCTCAAGATTGGAGCGTTGGTTAACAACTACTTCAATCATTGGAAACCTTTCTCACACTCTTCAGTCCACTGAAAAGTTTTCTCCTTCATTTGCAAAGAAGTGATAGGATGAGCTATCTTTGAGAACCCTATTATAAACCTTCTATAGTAGCCAGCCAGACCCATAAAGGATCTGACTTCCACCACATTCCTTGGCACTGACCATTCTCGGATGGACTCAACCTTCTCAGGATCCACAATGATCCTTCTTCTGAAATAATGTGCCCCAAGTAATGGATTTGCCTTTGGTAAAATGAGCATTTCCTCAATTTGGCATATAGTTGGTTTCCTCTCAACACTTGCAGCACCAGTATCAGGTGTTGTTTATGCTCTTCCTCTGATTTGGAATACACCAATATGTCATCCAAGAAGACTATGACAAACTTGTCTAAATAGTCCCTGAATACACCATTCATCAAGCACATAAAAACATCAGGTGCGTTTGACAGTCCAAACGGCAACACTGTGATCTCATAATAACTGTACCTTGTTCTAAAGGCAGTCTTGTTGATGTCCTCATCCTTTATTCTTACCTGGTGATATCCTGATCTGAGATCTATCTTCAAAAATATTTTCTCACCCTTCAACTCATCGAAAACATCATCGATCCTCGACAGAGGATACTTGTTCTTGACAGTTACCTTGTTCAACTGTCGGAAATCAATGCACAACCTCAACATCCCATCCTTCTTCTTCATGAATAGGACCAAGGCACCCCAAGGTGACACTCTGGGGTGAATGTACCCCTTCTTTAGAAGTTCTTCAAGCTGCAATTGCAACTCTTTCAGCTCTGGCGTACTCATTCTATATAGAGCTTTCGACACTGGAGCTGCTCCAGGCATCAAATTTATAGAAAAATCGATGTCTCTCTTTAGAGGTAGTCCAGGTACCTCCCAAAATACATCTTTGAACTCTGTGAGTGCCTCATGGTCTCCAATCCTTGAGACTTCACTTCTGGATACTTCCTCCACACAGGCTGCAAATAATTGATAGCCTTTTCTGTAGCACTTCTTTAGCTACATGGCTGAGATTTCTCTAACATCCATATCTCTAGGAATCCCTTGGATTGTTTTCCGATTCCCCTCCTCATACAGGCATGTAAACCTCTTGTTATGATAGTCCAAGAGGGAATGGTGTTGGTCCAACCAATCCATTCCAATTAAATAGTCATAATATCCTAAAGGCATAATATTCAATTCAGCCTTCGTGCTCAGTCCTTTCATGTCCATAGGACAAGACTTCACCAACTCAGCGACTTTCCTCTTGGTTCCTGTAGCCAACTGCACTAACCAAGACTTTTCATGTTTGCTTCTTGATAAATGCAAAATTTCCACCACCCTAGGATCTACATAACTATGACTAGCCCCTAAATTGATTAAAATAATAAATGGTAGGTTGTTAATCATACCTTCCACTTCAATCATGTGCGATTGAAATTATGCTTGCTTGTTGTCCAGGGCTGGGTAGATCCTTGGAATTCTGTTGCCCATATCCTCCACTATTTCAGCTTGCTTAACATTGTGGATGGTTCTCGCTTTATCTTTCTGTGGGGGAAGTCTCAGTACCTATGGTTTCCTTTACATCCCCAACACTCCATAGGTGGCGGTCTGGGCATTTGTTCATCCACTTCAACCTTCCTGGGTTCCCTAAAGGATGGCTATCCCTGAGGACTGTTTCTGAAAAAGGGAGGCTTGTTTCCCTTCAGCCTCTGCTCTTTCCTGAAATTCTTCTAATCATCCCAAGCCTTCCGAAAAGTAGGTCTTTCTCTTTGCTGTTCATACAAGCATTTTTCCCTTCTTATTGTTTCTTCCATAGTCTTGGGATCATCATACTGGATTTTGTCACTAATGGAAGGTGGCAGTCCACTCAAATATCTTTGAATCTTGACAGCCTCATCTTTGATGAATGGAACATACTTCAGTAGTTCCAAAAACCTTCGTTCGTATTCATCAATGGTCATGCTGCCTATATTGAGTTTGAAGAACTCCTTCATCTTTATGTCATAGTATCTTTTAGTCAGCTATTTCTTCTCAAAATACCCCTTGAATTCCTTCCAAGTAACATCTTTCTCTCTGATGTGTTTCACCTGCACAAACTAATCTCACCACATGGATGCTTTTCCTTTCAATTGATACATCGCAATTCTTCCTTCTGCATGAGCAGAATAATTCTGTAATTGGAAATATTTCCTCATGCCAAGCAACCAGGTTTCAACATCTTCCTCCTTCTTATGTTCTCCATCGAACATTGAAAGCTTGATCTTGTTCATCTCTCCCTTCAATTCATCCACTCCAGAGCTTTGGTGTTTTCTGGTAGGGGACGAGCTTGAACTACTGCGTGCCTACCTGCTGGAATGCTTTGGGGAGCGATGATGATGTCTACTACCACTCCTCGATCTTCTTCTCCTCTCAGGGGTTCTGACACTTCTTGATCTTCTTTTCCTCTCAGGGGTCATGTGACTCTCTGTCTTGCTTGAGTCACTCCCCTTCTCCAATTTCCTTTCTATTATTCCCAGGCTCTTCAACATTTTTAAGTTGAATTCACCCTGTTGATCCATGACCCTCATGAGCTTTCGACTATCAGCTCGGTGAGCCTGGGCATCTTTCTACAATCTTTCAATGAGTTTCATCATATTTCATTCCTTATCCATCTCTTTTCCATGCCCATTATAGTTTGATCCTTTGTTTCCCAATTTGACATCCCTTCCTACCCTTTCATCCTCTGTTTCAAAGGAAATCTGTACCTCTTCCATTTGTATACTTGGTTGTCCTGACACTCGTTGAACTTTGCACACACAACGTGCAGTCAACTGAAGTTTGTCAGGCCTTATCCCTTAATAAAATCCACAACATTCATTAACCAACGTGAATAAGAAAACGTTTCAAATTCACTAAGTTTTCTGAGTCCTGCTTGGCTCTGCAAATTTTCAGGACTTCATTTTTTGGGGTTTTTGTCCACAAGGATCCAATAGTTAAATCCTCGACAGTTCTTATGTCCTTCGAAAATTTTGAGATTTCAGAACTTTGGGGTTTCAAGTTTCAGGGTTTTTGGTCCTCAGAGGTTCTCGCACTCACTTCCCTCTTCAACTCCCTACTCCTGAACTTCCAACCTCTCTTCTCTTGGGCCCACATCACAGTTGTCGCCAACCCTGGTGGCGCGTGGTATGTTCAGGAGGGTCCACGTCACCTTCGGTGATGTCATCAGGTCCCACCATCCTCGCTTGTCTTCTCGACTCACTGGAACATGGTGCACACCCATGTGTCCATGTCCATTCGAAGTAAATCCAATGGTTAGACTTCTCTCAGATCTACGACGCAGATCTTTTCGACGTTTCGGGTTTTCGAGCATCGGGAGTTCATGCATCCACACATCTCAAACTTTTGTTTGCCAAAATTCTGAAATTACTGTCTACTCTTCCACTTGATCCCATGATCAAGTTCCTCTCTTACGATCTACAGTGTATATCGTTTCAAAATTTTGGCTTTCATTATTTCATGATTTGCGAAAATAAGGTTCTTCCCCTTTGATTTCCCCGAGTGCCAAAACATCGTCCGACAACCACATGCCCCCCGATGGACGGTCCCGACGAATTTGGGATTTCACATATCACAATTTCCACATTCCTGTGCAACTTGAAAGGATTTTTAAACCTTGCGCACGTTTTCCAGATATGACGATCACGAGGGTTCTCCTTTTCCCTGAACAGATCCTACGGCTCCAACACTTTTGATGTGGAGTCCTCTCTCCCTGTGGCCAGATGCCACCCTGGCTACGGTTTCATAACACCGCTACACCTCCTAAGCTTGGTAACATGATCAAGTAACTCTTTAACACTCAGGAGCATTCAAAGGTCCGAAATTGGCCCTACAGACACAATTTCTCCTCAAACCCTCAGTCCAAAGACCACTCAATTGGCCCATCTAGGTTCAGCGTCGAAACCTTGGCTCTCATACCATTTTGTAACACTCTTTCATACTGTAATGCTCTGATACCAAACTCTAACGCCCTCATTCCGGGCCGAGCAGGTGCTACTTTGTGGAATAACAATCTCATACTTAATTCTATATATAAGACATGCATTTAAGAAAATGAAACACATTTAAACTCAGAGTAAATATAAGAATTACTACTACTATAAATAATCAATGTATTTAACATTAATTCATATGCATAGCAGAATACATGATAAATATAAATACACAAACATGCAAAAATGTAATTAAAACATCATCTGGTACTTATGTTTGAAACAGTGGTAATTCCACCCACCAGCTGCAGGACTTCCACGAACTTCCCAGCCTTAGACCACTCTACTCATCAAGCTCAATAGTGGTCACCCCCAAGCTGGGACTAAGCTCCACCCCAAGGCAAGGAATCATACTCACTGCCCTTTTCCCACCTTCCAGCCCCTAATCCCTTGCCCACTCTATGGAAGCTTAGTCCCCCATCACTCATCCATCGTGTCGGCCTGCACATGGTGGTGTTTATATTTTTATTAATGTTCTGCATAGATACATGTACAACATCAGGCTCTTGGCCTTCAACACTTAGGCTCTCCGACCTAACAATCACATAAGCCCACCAACTTATATAAACTTGGCTCACCAGCCTATAAAACATTTTTACAACTCATTTCGTAAACAAGACTTACAACTGGGCTCGTCCTTGGGGATGTTACAATTTATCCATCACATACATGCTTAACATATATTCAATCACTTGATTCACCCTCTCTGTTTTTCCATCTAATTCTGGATGATAAGTTGTACTAAAATTCAAATTTGTTCAAAATCCATTAAATAATCCCTTCCAAAATTTTGAAGTAAATTTTGGATCTCTGTCAGACACAATTGTCTTGGGTATGCCATGTAATCTAGCAATTTATTTCATATAAACATCCGCAATGTTGGCTGCCTTGTGAGTGAGCTTAACTTTAATAAAATGGGTAGCTTTAGTAAGTTTATCCACCACTACCATGATAGAATCATGTTTCTTGTTTGTTCTGGGAAATTTAGTGATAAAATCCATGGTTACAACTTCCCACTTCCACTCAGGAATGGGTAATGGCTGTAACAAAACAGTTGGGTGCCTATTCTCAGCCTTTACCTTTCGACATTCCAAACATTTGGCAATAAAACCAACAACCTCTTTCTTCATGCATGTCCAATAATATTGGCTTTTGACAGCTGCAATAGTTTTTTGATATCCTGGGTGCCCAACATAAGGTACATTATGCATTTCTCTCAATATCATATTTTTTAATTCCTAGGAATTTGGTACATAAATTATGCTCTTGTACATGATAATTTCATCATTATCTAGTTTGTATTCTTCAATTTTCTGCTACAAATTACCTTGCTATAATTATTCCACTAATTCTCTGTATTGAAAATCTGATTTGGAAGCCTCTATAATCTTGTCTTTTAAATCTGATTGGTACATGCTAATGGTTGTATCATACAATTCATGCACTCTTCTGTTGAGTGCATCAACGACTTTGTTCTCTTTCCCCTTGATATGCTTTATATCAAAGTCATATTCACTTAGAAATTCTCACCATTTTCTTTGCCTAGCATTTAGAGTTGGCTGACCAAATAAATATTTCAGACCATTGTGGTCTGTCTTGAGCTCAAACCTTTTTCCCATGAGATAGTGTCTCCATTTCCTCAAGGCATGCACTATGGATGCCAACTCCAAATCATGAGTGGCATAGTGTATTTCATGCTCCTTCAACTTCCTTGATTCACAACATATAACAAACCCATTTTAACAAAGGACTCCACCAAGTCCTTATTTACATGCATATGTGCATACAATGAAGTCTTCATTTGGGTCTGCAATTCTTAGTATTGGAGCACTTGTTAATAATTTCTTCAAGTGTTGGAAACTCTTTTCACAATCCAATGTCCACTGAAACTTCACACCCTTCTTTTGTAAGGAAGTGATTGGGTGTGAAATCTTTGAGAATCCTTTAATAAATCTCCTATAGTAGCCTTCAAGGCCCATGAATGATCTAACCTCTGTCACATTCTTTGGCATTAACCATTCTCTAATGGATTCTATCTTCTCAGGATCCACTGCTATCCCATCCTTTGAAATGATATGTCCCAAATAATGAATTTGCTTCTGATAAAATGAGCACCTCCTCAATTTGGCATACAAATGATGCTCCCTTAATACTTGCAACACCATCCTCAAATGCTACTCATGCTCTTCTTCTGACTTAGAATATATAAGAATGTCATCTAAAAATACAATGACAAACTTATCTAAGTATTCTATGAAAACACCATTCATTAAGAACATGAAAACAACTGGTGCATTTGACAACCCAAATGGCAACATTGTGAACTAATAATGACCATACCTTGTCCTGAAGGCGGTCTTGCTGATATCTTCCTCCTTAATCCTTACCTGATGGTATCCTAACCTAAGGTCTATCTTTGAAAATATCTTTTCATGCTTCAATTTATCAATGAGATCATCAATCCTTGGAAAATGATACTTGTTCTTCACAGTCACTTTATTCAACTGTCTGAAATCAATGCACAATCTTAATGTCCCATCTTTCTTCTTCATGAACAACACTAGAGCACCCCAATATGACACACTTGGGCATATATACCCCTTCTTCAGAAGTTCTTCAAGATGCATTTGCAACTCCTTCATCTCTGGTGTACTCATTTTGTAAGGATTCTTTGACATTGGAGCTGCTCCAGGCATTAAATTTATAGAGAAATCAATATCTCTCTTTGGGGGTAGTCTTGGTACCTCCTTGAACATATCTTCAAAATATTCCAGAACTGCATGATCTTCCGAATCTGGCACCTTATCTTTAGGTGTCTCATCCATATGTGATGCATATATTTGACACCCTTTTCTGTAACATTTCTTCAGTTGCAATGCTGAAATTTCTCTGATGGTTACTACCTTGGGAATTCCCTGCACTTTCCCTAGGTTCCCTTCCTCATCCAAGAAAGTAAATTCCTTGTTATGACATTCCAGCATAGCATGATGTTGGTCCAACCAATCCATCCCAATTAGATAGTCATAGGAACCTAAAGGCAATATGTTCAAATCTGTCTTGGTGTTCAGTCCATTCATGTCCATAAGACACGATTTAACCATCTCATTAACTTTCCTTTTGGATCTGGTAGCCAGTTGCACAAACCAAGATTTTCCATGCTTGCTTCTTGGAAAATGCAAACTTTCCACCATCATAGGATCTATATAACTATGACTAGATCCTGAATCAATTAGAATAACAATGGTTTGGTTGTTGATCATACCATCCACTTCAATCATATGTGACAGATAATTTGCTTGCTTGTTGTCCAGGACTACATAGATCCTTGGTACATTTATGCCCATGTCCTCCACTATTTCATCTTGTTGTACATTGTGAACAGTCCTCACTTTTTCACCTCTATGAGGACAATCTCTCAACATATGATCTCTTTTACAACCCCAACATTGAATAGGTGGTTGTCTTGGCCTTTGAACCTCTGTCTCAATAGTTCTGGGTTCTCTAGAAGTTGGTTGTCCCTGAGTATTATTTATGAAGAATGGTGGCTTATATCCCTTCTTCCTTTAATCCATCTTGAATTTCTTTTATTCTTCCCAAGATTTTTGGAAAGTTGGCCTTGATTTTTTCTGATCATATAGGAATTTACCTCGCCTTATGGTCTCCTCCAATGTCTTTGGATCATCATACTGTATTTTGTCACTGATGAATGATGGAAATCCACTCAAATACCTCTGAATCTTAATTGTCTCATCCTTGATGAAAGAAACATACTTCAGTAGTTCTAAAAACCTTCTTTCATATTCATCTATGGTCATACTCCCAAGCTTGAGTTCAAAGAAATCTTTCATTTTATTGTCATAGTATCTCTTAGTCAAGTATTTCTTCTCAAAATACTTCTTGAATTCCCTCCAAGTAACACTTTTCTCTTTAATGTGTTGCACTTGCACAAGTTGATCCCACCACATGGATGTCTTTCCCTTGAGTTGATAGATGGAAATTCTACCTTCTGCATGAGAAGAATAATTATGCAATTGAAAATACTTTCTCATGCTCAACAACCATGTCTCTGCATTTTCATCCTTCTTGTTCTCACCATCAAATGTAGGAGGTTTTATTTTTTTCATTTCTCCTCGTAGCTCATCCACCCCATACCCCTTATGATTCCTGACAGGGGATGGACTTGATTTTTTGTGTTCTTTCTTATTGGAATTCCTCGGGGAGTGATGGTGATGTCTGCTAACACTTTTTGTTCTTCTTTTCTCATCAGGAGACTTGCGACTCCCTGATTTTCTTGAGCGACTCTCCTTATCCAATTTCTTTTCTATTATGTTCAAGCTCTGCATTAACTTCATGTTGAAGTCATCCTGCTTCTCCTTGACTCTCATAATCCTATCATTATTGGATTTATGTCTTTGGACATCCTTCTGCAAATTTTTAATGGTCTCTACCATATTCATGTTTTCATCCCTTCCTTCTCCATGTCCATTGGAGTTTGTTCCTTCAATACATAAATAGACATCCATCCCTCCGATTTCATATTCCTGGATGTAATTCCCCTCTGCTTCTTCCATTACTATGGACTCTTTTTTGATCTTGATCTGATCTAGTTGTTGTTAACTCTGCAAAATGTGTAGCCAACAAAACTTGATCATACTAACTGTTTCAACAATCTCATGAAAAATATGAACCATTCTGATTCAATAATATGTCAGAACTCTTTCTTATGATTTCCTGAAAATTTGAATGATGAAATAAATTTTCTGGGTGAATATTTAGATTCCACTATACAATACCTTTCCAATGATTGCTCCCATGCTCAATTCCGAGTCTTGAGCAAAAATTTATGGCTATTTGAAAATTGACCATTAATTTTCTTGTTCACACTTCAACTTGGCGCAACTTTGCATTGTAATTAAGCATTTTTGCATCTTCTCCATTGGATTTTTTGTATGATCTCAATTAGGTTTCTTCATATACATATTATGGACACTCTATCCAAGTTTCTCTTTTTTCTAACTTCCAGGATGCTAGTTATAGCCCGCTAAAGTTCTAGGCCAATTCATGTTTTTGGTATGGAATGCTATAGGTACCTTATTTTCCATATTACACAATTTTGACATGGCTAGAAATTTAATTCAGCTCTGGGAATGTCTTATATGGTTCAATAGATTTCCATTGAATTCTCCTGCACCTCATTCTGATTCTGGAGCAGAAAGTTATGGCTCCTTGAAATTAGATGGGTCTAAACACTTACCCTCCATTGTTTGTGTTGTAACTTTCTCATAAAAGCTTTGTTTGACGAACGGTTTACACCATTAGAAAGATCTCTCCGAGCTCTTTTATTTGAGCTGTAGAGGCATAATGTGCCAAGTAACACTTTTTTCTCGTGGTTTTTAAGTAGCTAAAAACATAGTTAAGGCTCTCAAAAACACGCTGCAAAAAGATCACGTTCGAACAATATAAAATGTCACAGAAATTCATTGGTTTTCCGTTGTTGTTCACCATCCAAATGACTTCGCGTGCACAAATTTCAACCTGAACACCCATATTTAGCATGCACAACAATGCCACAAGGTAAATCGTGCTCTGTACACCTTTAACCACTATGCATCACTTCTCTGTCATGCCAATAACTTGTGCACACTACTTTTGTGTCGCGTGCCAATATTCATCGCGCAAAATTTTGGTTCTTGAACTATTACCTGTTGCACACAACTTTTGTATCACGCGCTGATATTCTGCATGCATTTCACTCTATGCACTGCACCATGCCAAAGTTCAGTATTCCCCCACTGTGCACCAATACTCTGTGTGCACCATTAACTATACTGTTGCGTGACAACATATACCCACATTGCGCACGCACCAACCAAACTCCTATGCGCTCTACCAATACTGTATACACCACACGCACCATTATCATATGTGTGCACACCATGCACACCTTCTTATGCATATGTACACCACATAATGCTAAATTTAGTGTGCACACCCGCACACCAATATTTTTCTGCACGGTGCCAAAATTTACCGTGCGCACCTGCACACCAACATTTTTTCGCATGGTGCCATAATTTAGCATGCACATCAGCACGCCAACATTTTTCCATGTGGCACCCAATTTGTTTTACATATAATAAGCCTTTTACTGCGTATCATGCATTTTTGGTGCGCCCACCTACACACATTCATTTTTATGCACATCAATTCCTCGTGAATTTGGCTGCAGAAATTGCGGATTTTGTTTAACTTTTTCCCCAATTTTTACCATAGACATTCTGCAACCACAAAATTTGTTCAATTTCGCCATGATAACACCAGTTCAACCTCTGTAACAATAAATCGCTACGGTTTGACATTTCTGGAATGAATTTTTCCCAAACTCTATTCACGAATTGAGAATTTTAACCACTAAACTCACTCCATCTGTCATGGCTTCACTATAACTTCAAATTCGATCAATTCCAGGTCTGAATTTGATAGAATAGATATTAAACTAATAATATCTCACTAGGCCAAATTTCTCAATTTTCCCATGAATTTAACAACAGAACTTGGGTTTTTTTCCCAATTCTGCCCAATTGTTGCTACATTTTACCATGGACGCTCTACAAAATGAAATTTGGCCATTTCTAAATCAATCCTCTATGACATTTCACTTCAAATCAACTTGCTCGGCCCATCCAGGCTCAGTGTTGAAAACTAAAGCTCTAATACCATATTGCAACGTCCCCGACCACCTAGGCCGAGCCATGCTACACGAGAGAATGATTTCTTTCTCTCTATGAAACATAATGTAACATACCTAGCATCCAACTGAGCTATGCCACATAAAATTTTCGAACTACACGCAATTAAAACATATACACACAGAACCTTTGCATAACTTCATATATAAAACGTAAACAAACAAATACATTATGTAAAATCACGAATTAATACTGAAATAATAGTAAACATAGACATGCAACATATACATGAAATACTCATAAACATATAGACAATTATAACCATGCATGGGATAAACCCATAAAATTGAACACGTAAATGATAATGCAATATGTAAATTTATCACACAATTAGCACTTATCTTGGTAAGAATATCACCAACTGCGTGCAGACCTTCCATGAACCTCCCAACCTTAGACGACATTGTTCATCACTCTCAGCAGTGGGTCACCCTCGAGTTGGGACTAAACTCCACCCAGGTAAAGGAATTCCTAACCAGGATAATAGCTCATAGACAACAGGAAATTCTTTTTCAAATGTGCCTATTCAAACTAAAATCCTACAGTCCCTCATTCCCCACATGCCTGTCCCACCCTAGGAAGTGTGACCCTTCTCTGCTCAACAATCCTTTGTCTGCCCCACTTCCTTTCTGGGCTTCAACAACAGGCTAGACAGGAAGTCTCAGATCCCTGCAGTTGTAGTTTAGCACCTTCAGGAAACAATTCCCAGCAATTCTCTCACCTAGAGAGAAATTGCTAATGGACCTGACAACCCGCTTCTTTAGTCTAGCTCCCAAGATAACCAGCTACTCAAAACAGGTATGGTTATGGATACAGTTCAGGTACAGTGATAGGAAGGTATGCAAGATAGTTGAGTGAGTGAGTGATCATGGAACCATGGCTGATGATGGGAGGAATGATGGAAAAAAAGTGATGGAAATGAACTAATTTCCAACTATATGTATGTATGTCCCCAACTTGACACTTGTCATGTTGGGAGCTACTTTGGCCTGCTTGTCCCCAACTTTGGAACTTAGGGTAAAATTTTTTTCCATACTTTATACTTTAAGAAATCTTAATGTAATATTCATTTTTGGCTTAAGCTCCCTAGCTTAGCCCTTTTTCTTAACTTTTAGCCCCCACCCTTTCCCTAACTAGTGGAGTTTAGTCCCCCATACTCTTTTATCGTTCTCGATCTGCGAGCAACGATGTATTTTATATTAATTATGAGACATATACAAAAATAGGCACACTGGCCTTTAACATCTAGGCTCTCCAGCCTAATCAAAACATAAGCATCCTAGCTTATAATAACTGGCTCACCATCCTATAAAACACAACATATACCCAAAGGCCCCCTGGCCTCAAAATCGTGCGCACTTAAGTTACTGTGCGCGGTATCCTGGAATGTTCACACTTCATCATTTCACTGCATGGTACATGCATGCAATATGCCATGAAAGGTGCATACAAAAATGATGTCAAACAACTCAATAGCTTAAGTAAATTTTCATTTACATTACAATTGGTTTCGGCCTAGGGATATTACAATAATGTTGCAACAACCAAGATCACAATAAGAAACACCATGCACAAGAACACGAGAAGTATCATGGGAAACCCTTCTCAACAAGGGAAGAAAATCTAGCCAAAATCCTTTGCTATATTCTTCAAGAGAAATACCTTCACCACCAATAAAATCTAGCACACAAGAGGGTGTTCAAACTGCTATAGTGGGAAACCCCCCCTATGGACTACACTAGGGTTCTAAAGTGCAGGCAGAGCTAACCGTCTAAAGTCTCCTACTTTTAACAACTATCCTAACAAAACCCCACATTCATATATAAAGTGAAAAGTATAGGAATCTGGTAGTCTTACCTTAAACTCCACATCCGGTGTCAATGCCTTTGTGCTCATTTGTTCCTCAACTACAAATCTCCTCCCAAGGCTGACCTCCATTCACCAAAAGACAAACAATAAACTACGAACATGCATTCTATATATGAATTAGTAAGTGTTGAGTCTCAGAAATGTTGTATTTCCATCCACCTTTCCCTTCATCATTATTCACATTTCATCACTCTATAAACCATTCATTAATACCATTTCATAATTAAATATGAGTTTAACCTTATTATTTTCCAAATCATTTATTTTAGTATTAAAAGGGAATTTGTGATTAAATATTAGAAAATTGACATGTTTTTATATATCTCAAAAATGTGTGAGATTTATCATGTGTAGGAATATGTGAAGGATTAATTCAAAAGACTTCTCGAACACTTCCTCCACCATTTCAAGATTTGAGAAGATAATTCATTCCTAATCCAAGGAAAAGATCATGGATATTTGGTTATCATATCTTATCCAAGATATATGAGAGATATGTGTGAGGATTTGAAGGGATTATATTTTGTAATAAAGGGAAATGGGTTGAGAGAAAAGTGGATCTGTAATTATGAGATGTTTATCTCCTTTTCAAAGATCTCA
>SNQJ01S0155471.1:9565-22436 GCA_010110895.2 Picea sitchensis | reverse complement strand
ATAGTTATTGTTCAAGGGAAGTAATGACTTCCAAAGGTAGCTATAGCTTCCAAATGTAAAGGGAGGGATAAAACTCCAATAGGAAGATACAATCCTCCAATATCAAGAGAGATTTGAACTCTCCTTCCTTTCACCTTCCTTCCACCCAAGAATATACGAGAGATAATAAAACTTTACATTAAATCATCATCATCAACCAATCATCACATAGAACCTGATAATGCTTCCCGAGACTTCTTCAATTTATGCAATTATTCAATTATTGGAGTACTCTGATCTTGTATATAACATTAATCAATGTATTCTCTGAAACTCCTCCAAGTTTCACTCCTTGAATCCTCCTCAAAAATAAGTTATATAAAGAATGGTAGACTTTATTCAATTTTGGTCTATTCAAGAGAGTGAACTTTTACAGAATGCCCGGTGCTCAATATTTAACATCCGATTCTAAAAATTGCACACAAGAAACTACAATATGTACTATTTACAATGAAATTTGTCCCACCTCATTTTGATTCTTGATGAAGAAGTTATGATTGTTTTACCCGGAACACCTATTTATTGACTAGCTTTAGGACTAGTCACAAACCCTATCTTCCACAGACTGTATATCCATAATTATAGAAAATCAAGAGCTGAAATTTTTAACACAGGTACCTTGATATGTCTTCTCAATAACATAGCAATTTCACCATCTTAATCTTTCTAGAAAAAATGTTATAGCACAAATGGTAAGATGACTTGAAAATAACATACCTTAGAACACATCACCAAAATACTTCATCCTCCCTTGAAATCCGGCCTTCTTTACTTCTAATTTCCTCTGAAATTCAACTTGTATCAAACGAATGTATAATGATGTGTATTTATACCATTTATGTTACTTCCTTTTAAAATTAGGGCCGACCTGGCACTTTCTTATTTTGTAATTCTTTTCTTTAATTATCTCCAGGGCCTACATGTACTTCCTTCTTCAATTCACTTTGTCATCTTCAAAAATTCATTTCTCCTCAACCATGAGGATCCATGTGATGTGCCACATACCATCGGAAATAATATGATGTATACTATCCATCCATGGGTGTTGTATATGCATGTGCATTGTCCTTCATGTCCAAATACCTTCATCAATCTTGCGGTCCAAAACCCATGACTAGGGTTGACATCAATGACAACCACCAATCTTCCAACAACTTCAACCTCCATGTTTCAAGATGAAAACTATGTGGGTGAGAAGTGACTTTGTGTGTGAACAAGTGAAAGTGTGCCAATTTTTAATAATTTAGGTGTCACCTTGTTGCATGTGGACTTCGCTTGGTCCTTACAAGTGTTGATTACCTAAGTTACTATGTGTTATTGGTACAACCTTGCGGAATTCAAAAGCCCCTAGGAAACTAGAATGTGGACATGTGGGTCCTTACTATTCCTTTAATTCCATGATGTGATTTAATCTAAGAAATCTTTGAAACTATCCTATATTGTGATCATGTGGGGATGTATGGTCCCATTACAAAACCTTTTAAACTTCCCTAGTGATTTAATCTAAGAAAGTAAATTTCAACACTGTCCTATCTTTGTAGCACGTGGGCATGTATGGGCCCATCACAATCTTGGGATGTGTTTGAAAAATAAAGTAAGAGGAATCCCAAGGCAGCTGTTGTCCTCTCCTAAAGGTTTTAGTCTTCTTTAAGGGAGATGAAATTGTCCTACAACCTCTTTCTGATTCTCAAGATCATTTTTAAGCGCGAGAGAAGAGCATACTCAACGATTGATATCCAATTTCTGGTCCCAATGCAAGTTTTATATGTGATTACACATGATTCCAAGTTATACTCTTAGTCAAAGTGGGCCATCCATGTGGAAAAATGAAAGCAAAAGAGGAAAATTTTTCCACACAGACCTGATCGGCTAGCTATTTTTGCAGCTTCTCCTTCTCGGAAAATTTTGCCACACAGACCTGATTGTACCTTCCAATCTCTGTATCATCCACATATCCCCAAAAATATAGAGTCTTGGCAGGTCTTCCCTAATGATCAGAGAATTTGTGCTTTTATCCAAAATGAACCTTTTAAGCCTAAGGAAATTATATCCATAGAAGATAACAAGATTCCTAAAGGCTTGACTCCCCTAGAGAGTTCATTTTCTTCGAGTGATGTAGGAAAAAAAGAGAAATAGAAAGAAGAGGAGTCAAAATGGAAGGTAGGTGAAACCATCTCCTTGAACATTGGGACACTCGAGACTCTAAAGAAGGTTAAAATAGGTGCCAAATGTTCGGATGAAGAGAAAGTGAAGTTTTCCAGGCTACTTGTTGAATTCCAAGATGTTTTTTCTTGGTCTTATGAGGATGTTCGTGGTTTTGATCCTGGTCTTATACAACATACCATCCCCATTCATAAAGGCGTAAAACGAGTCAGGCAGAAATAACTGTAAAGAATCATCTTTTCGGTAAAGTATTCTGAATGGGTTTCAAATCTGGTTCCTGTTCGGAAAACAACTGTTCAGATCAGATTATGTGTTGATTTTCACACATTAAACTAAGATAGCATAAAATATCACTTCCCTCTCCCTAACATGGAAATGATTTTGCAGCAAGTTGCAGGGTCACAAATGATGTCCTTACTTGACGGTTTTTCCAGTTACAATCAAATCAAGGTAAAAAGGGAAGATAAATATAAAACCACCTTTATTACTTGTTGGGGTACCTTTTCTTATGAACGCATGCCTTTTGGTTTATCTAATGCAGGTGCCACCTTTCAAAGAGATATGCAATTATCTTTTGATGATTTGATCGGTAAGATCATTCAGATCTACCTTGATGACTTACCAATATACTCTAAAATCCGATAAGATCATTTTGGTCATTTGAGAAATGTTCTCATGCGATGTAGGAAATTTGGTAGTTCTCTAAATCCTTCCAAGTCCATTTTTGGTGTTACCGAGGGAAAACTCTTGGGATAGATTGTCTCTGATTCATGGATAAGCATTGGTCCTAAAAGGATTGTTGTTTTCCTTAATCTTCCTGCTCCCACTTACAAGAAATAAGTTCAAGCTTTTATGGGGGATATTAACTTTGTTCATTGGTTTGTCCAAGATTTTTCTGTGATGGTCAAACCAATTCATAATATTCTTAAGCAGGATCATTCTTTTTCTTGGATAGACGATGTTGAAAATGCTTTTGAAGGGATTAAGAAAGAAATCAATTCTGCACCGGTTTTGGCGAAGCCAGATTTTGAGAAGGAATTCAAGATATATACCAATACTACTGAGGAGGTATATTTTGATGTCCTCATGCAAAATGATGACCAAGGAAATGAAAAACCGATGGCTTACATGATTCAAAGTTTTTCTGATGATGAATTTAAATATTTTTTTATTGAGAAACATGATTTTTATCTTGTTAAGGTCATTGAAAAGTTTCACCACTACATCTTAGGTAAGCATACATTGGTAAAGGTACCTTTACCTGCTGTCAAGTTTTGGCTCTCACAGACTTATCTTTCAGGAAAACTTTCACATAGTCTTACCAAGATCCAGGAGCATGATTTGAATATCATGACTTCTACCACTATCAAGGGACATGACCTAGCCTTTCACTTGGATCAACATGCCGAGAATGGTGAAGAAATTGATGAAGAAGATAGTTCCCTCTAAACTCTCTTTTACATTGACGATCATATCCTTCCTATGTCTGAACATCCTTGGTACAAGAATTTGGTTTATTATTTACAGAACCAAAGATGTCCAAAAAACTTAGACACTCATCAAAGGAGAAGGATTTGTCTTGAATCTGCAATATATGTCATTATGGGAGACTTCTTATTTCGAATATTTACTGACGGTGTATTACTTCGCTGTGTAGACAATGAAGACACAGAAAAACTGTTGCAAGAATCTCATGGCTCATCAAATTCTGCCATTCATGTAGGAGGTCATTTTTCTTCTAAAACTACTGCTTTCAATATTATTAGAAAAGGATACTATTAGCCTTCGATCTTTCACGACTCTTATGTTTTTTCAAGGTCTTGTGACAAGTGCCAAAAATTTGTTGGGAAAGAACGCCTTTCAACAATGTCTTTACATCCAGTCCTACCATATTTTCCCTTTTCAAAGGGGGGATTGGATTTTATTGGTTCTATTAATCCTCCTTCTTCAGCTGGGAAATTTTTTATTTTGGCAGCCACAGACTATTTTACAAAATGTGCTGAAGTTGTCCCACTCAAGCATTCCACAGATGATCAGGTAATTTCTTTTCTTGAAAACAATACTTTTTCCAGATTTGGTCTTCCATTAGAGATTATTACAGATAATGGCCCCGCTTTCATTTCTGCTAAGATGACTCAATTTATAGACAATTTGGGGGTTAAACAGTTCACCTCATTAGCTTATTACCCCCAAGGAGACGGGCATGTCGAATCTACCAACAAAAATATGGTAAGAATTTTCAAAAGGCTCATCAAAGATAAGCCTCGTCAGTGACATACTCTCCTCACCTACACCCTATGGGAAGATCGAATTAACACCAAGGTAAGCACTGGTTGTACTCCTTTCCATATTCTTTATGGTCAAGAATCCCTCTTGCCAACTGAGTTGGAACTTTATTCCTTAAGGTTGATGCTACAGATCAAAGAATTAAATTCTTGAGATGTTTCACAAAGGATAAATGCACTACTAGCTTTGGAAGAGTAAATGATATTTTCTTTGGATAATATTAAAAGGAGACAAAAAAATATTAAGAATTATTTCAAAAAGAGTGTCAATACTATCAAATTCAAGGTCAATGAAAAGTATTTCTATGGGATTCAACTCACGCTGATAAGGGAAGACATGCATAATTTAAGAAATTATGGTTGGGTCCTTTCAAGATAGCTTTTGTCTTAGGAACAAATTCTTACATTCTAAACAAATTACAGGAGGGATTATTTTCCTACAACACTAATGGTTCCCACTTAAAGCATTACGTGGAACCAACTTGCAAAGCTCTAATGTTGTCGGGATTTTCTATATTTTAGTAATCTAGCTCTATTTTCAGTTTTCTATATTTTTCTTTCTTCTTACAGTAGTTGATTTTCATTTTCTGTTTTAAGCTTTTCCTACTGTTTTTATTTTTCTGTCACTTTATTTCTGCTATTTTTATTTTTTGCAATTTTATCCTATTGGATTTCGCATTTTATCATCTTTTAGTTTAGTCGAAAATAAGATGTTGGATCAATTATGCCACAATGACACTACTGCAAAGCATTGTTAGTCAATAACAATCAATCTTACACAACTGTTATGATGTTTTCTCTGAAGGGCCCTTGAATTTGTTATATATTTCCACTGTTGTCTTATTAAGAATTGGTTATCTCCCGCTTCTTCTTTCCATTTCTTCATCCATTGAGATTTTTAAGAGAAAATCTGAAAATTTTCCTCCTTAAAAGTTAAAGAGCAGATTCTGGTTGATGGATTATGTATACAGTGGTAAAACCACTCATACTTAACACTTTTCATGAATTATTCCCAAATTCTTGGTCATATTTCCATTAAATCCACTCATTCCCCCCTATTGCGTAATCTCCCTGGTTATGTCTTCTGGACCTGCTGTTCTTGTTTTGCGAAACCATGAGTTCTGAGTTATAAATCAGTTGAAAACAAATTTCCCTGTGGAGTCGCCAGTTTGTTGACGATTAAAAAATGCCAACAAAGTTTTGCCTGCAAAGTGTTGCTAATGCCTACTATTATAAAATTTAAATAATACTAGTAGGTGGGACCCCCTTGTATATAGGAGATCAGGTCTTGTGCCTATTTGATGTCATGATATTATTCGACACTGCTTACATGGTGGTGAGATATTGTTTTCATTAGCTATGGATTGGGCTTATGAATTATTGGTGCTTTATGTTACTACGACCTATGCCATCATTACAGTCACTGCAATATGTTATTTGAGCTATTACTAAGAGATCCACACATTAAACATGTTAGCAATAACACAGAAAAATAATTGGAAAGGAATGAAAATAAATGTAACAAATGCAAAAGGAAAAATTTAAACTATGCTATAAACTATACTTCATGCATTGATTTTAAATAGGATATTGTTATCCTAACTATTAAGTTAAATGGATATACGATTTTAGTTGAGTTATATAACCAATATCCATGGTGATTATGCCATGGTACAGGTTGATGATTGATCATGCTATTGATAGCTCTATACATGGTTTATTGGACCATATAGTTGATAGGCAATATGGTCAAGTTGGAATGGAAGGAATGATGCAGGTGGCACGCTTGACAAGTAATAGATGCAATTTTCGATGCATGTTTTAAATGAATTGTTGGTAGATTAATGGCTAGCATGTACTATAGAATTAAATTAGTATAAGTGGAGGGGACATCCATTTATTACATGTCACCCTTACTCCTTTCGTTAGTAACCACCCTAGTCAGGCTATTGTTCGACCTTGTTGTCGTGGTTATGCTCTGATTTCTTAGCAGAGAGGAACCACTCGGCCAACTCACGTTTTAAGGTGTTCAATTACAGGTATGATTTTTTTGGCCATTCACAAGTCTGATCTGGTTATGAAATGATTATTGGCTTGGGTGTATTGGTTTGTGATTTTGCGAAGTGTTGCAACTGTGTAAAAGTTGTGATTTGGAATAAAGCGCTAATGGTTCTTTCTGCAATAATCTTGAATTCATATTGGTCATCCTGGGCATTAGCAGCCATAGGGGATTTCTATGATCTTTTCTTTCTTAGTTGGATGGTTTTTGTTGGTCTTGGTTGGATGGTTGTCCTCATACATTCTCATCATTGTATCCAGTCTCTCGCTTTTATGAGTTTAATGGTTGAAGGCACTGTGCTATGTTCACTTGGGAATTGGTTGATTTCACAAATAAGGGTCGCGCATTGGGTTTTCTGTTCTTATTTATCCCTGTATTCACCTCAGTGATTTGGTTGTCTAAGTGAGATCCATGAGGGTTATACCCTGTGTGTGTTAAGTATCTTCACTGGTCGAGTTGCAACCTTGCTCCTTTGTTATATCCCTCCTGTCGCGGAATTTGTTACCTATCCACGAATAAGTCATGTTTCTCTCTGTGTATGCACCGTTGGTCTTAGGGGTTTTCACCATTGGGATGAGTCATCTCTAGATTTCCCTTTTTTTGTCACAAAGAAAACCATTAACTCTACAGGTATGAAGGTTGATATAGAACATTGGCATGGATTGTCGGGTTTATTTCTTGATTATTGTTGAATGGTTTTGTATTATCGACAAAAAATGTGGTATAAATTCACCCAGTTGGTCATATGACGGTCGTGTTGGTTTGATATCTAGTCACTACACGTGTTATTGAAACAAATAACCCTACATTGTTAATTGGGAAGTCCAGATACATAGTTGATTTCTTGGTGGTCAATAATATGGTATTGTTTATTTAAGGAGGTCACAACCTCGATCCATGTCGATGCGTGGCTGACACACTATGATTGATTGATTGGTTGCTACATAGTCCTTGTTTTTATAATAAGAATTATTTAGATATTTAGCTTGGCTTTGGTTACAATGGCTTAATGATGCTTGCGCATGTTGAATGTGTGTGTGTGGTGTGTTCTACATAACAAATAAATGGTCATTGTAATATGCGTTATTTTGGGGCCAAATGGATATTGGAACCCAGGTGACTGTAGGAAATCCATCCACTCTATGCATTATGATTATGTGATTGCATAAGCCCGAGTTTTAGACAGCATGGCTGGTTGCAATTTGATCAATTTGAAGTGATACTGTGTTAGATCGATAACTCAGCACGATGGGTTAAGTTAATACTGCGACTGTGTGTTTAGAAACTTAAATGGAAATGTCACATCATAGTGTTTCTGGGTGGCTTCCCACTGTGTGTAATATGGATGTTTTGGGTTCCACTCTCAGAGATAGTCACAGAGTTTAAACATGATATTGTTGCATTTTGATTATTTGTTTTATGAAGATAGGCTTGTTGTTCGTACCTCATTGGGTTTGATGGATAGCCCAACATTTTGAGTCACATTTAAATTGGGCTTGTACAATGACAGAATTACACTTGAATGATTGAATTATTTTGCGCATAACATGTGTTGGAATGGGGGTTGATGTCTACCTGCTTAAATGACAAGTCATGGTTTTACAATTAAATCTGGGTTATTGGTTTGATTGCCATTATGTATGCTATAATAATACCATGTTGTTTAAATGACAAGCCCGATTGCAGTGAAAATATAACTTCATTGCAATTTTGAAACACGAATTTGGGTGTATTTGTTGATTGAAGAAATGTGTGGGCAATGGTTGGTTTTGATGATCAACAGGCAGAAATGGTTATTATTTCACATTTGAGAATTGTTATGTGTTAGCACTCTGTAATTTGACCAAGGTTGCGATGGAAATCACAGAGGCAACATCAAAACCACTTCGAGTCTTGGATCTAGCCCTCCAAGACTCAGAGAGGGATCTCTCTGTCTGATATAACTTTGTTGGAAGAGGATATTAGGCTAGCTATGCAGAACATGGGTTTGCTCATGGATTTTGAGTTGGTTTGGTTAAGGCATAAAGGACCATTGGGCAACTTGGAGTCAATGATAAAGAAGATACATGAATGAATAACTAAAACAAGATGTAACTAGGCAAGATAATCATGCAAGTGGATTCTTTGAGCTTATAGGATGGAGAAGAAGAAAAGATTAGAATTCATTTTAAATGTAGAGTAGAGTACAACTGAATTCTACACCTCAAACTTGGAAGAAAACATAGATATTGCATTGAGCCAGCACAGGGTGTCAAGAACAAATCCTGTACATTACCTTCTCATAGACAATACAGAAAGAAAAGCATATGAAATAGGAAAATCATGAGCTACATGAGGGAAAAACTTCACCACTTAAACACAACACAGGAATCTGGAAAAAATATCATTGTATTCATTCATAAAGTCCTTTACAAATAGATGATCATCTTTTCAAAATAGAGAACCATATTTCTACATTATCTACCCATATGGTACCTCCAGGTCGAACCCCCCTTATGTATTTTACATATGTATATAAAGGTAAAGATGTTATCAGTCCTCAAAAATTCGAATCCTACCCCTGCTTTCTAAAAATAGAAACATCTACAATGATTCGACACATGTGACAGATGGTCTCCTAAACATAAGGGTCGATTATAATAGAAAATACACGTGAAAAAAATTCTCCTGATTTCCAGAGTGTTGTTTCAGTAGAGTCCTTTTTCCATTCGAAAGGTACACATCACATTGACAGGTGGAGAAAAAACATTCCTTTTACTGGTCTTCATGATATCTTCAATAAATGTCAGAAGATGACAAGGTACTTTGAAATCCTGCTTTGACAAATAGACAATCTTTACCATGAATTTTAAAAGCCACTTAACCCTTTTGCCTTAATACCTGCCTCAAAATTTGAAAAAGGTGATGATCTGTATCCCTTTGATCTTTATCTTTCATTTGGAACACCCTTCACAAAATCTGGCCATCAAAAACTTCGTTCTATGCAACATATGAACATTCTGTCATCCCTTATGCTTTCGGTAGCTTGCAGGTGTGAAATAGGAAAGAGTTAGCTATCGAAAGCGTAGCTTTCGGCAGCTAACAATGGCTTTAGGAAAACAAATAAGCTGCCCATAAATATGAGTTCTCCACCCCTGTTCAAAACTGCAAAAAGAGATTTTCTTCGACCTATCTATTCCTTAGGGTCTTCGTTCAGGTTCTTTGCAGCTTCAGCAAGATCTCTTAAATTAGAATGTTCTCTTGGCTTAGGATTTTTTAGCCTTAGTTTGATCCTCAAATCTTTAATCATTTTAAGCAATTTGCGATTTTCCTTGAGCAATTTCTTGTTCCTTTTCTGCTCTTTTACATGCATTTTAGCTAATCTCTCAAAACAATCCCTTACCTCATCTGAGGTATTTCTTATAGTCTGGTTTTGTGATTTGATGAACCTCTCAAGCATCTTCATCTCTACTATTTCTTCTTGGAGTTTTTCAATCTTCGATGGTTTGCTGACCTTGTTGTGCCTGCTGGTTAATGTTTTAGGAATCTCTAAGTTTGGGAACTCTGATGGAAAATGTGCTTCTTCGAAAAAAGCCTGTTCAGGAACCTCTCTTTCCCCTATATCTAACTCTCCATCTGAATCTGTATAAGGCAAATTCAAAACTTTTTTACCAGGGGCATTTGTTTGCCCTTCTATATCTTGGCTAAAAACAAGCATCTTCTTGGATTTCTTGGACTTGGAAGAAGAAGTTGGGTCCTCTGCAATTACTGGGGAAATGGCTCTCCTTTTCCTTTTACTACTCTGTGGTGTTGAAAACTTAATGAGTGAAGTCCTTTTATGGTCCTTGGGATGGGGTTCTTGTTCAAATTCACCCCAGAAAAGAAGATACTCCCAACTCATATCCCTCTTCTGCAACTCTTGAAACACTATGAGTTTGATAAGACTGTGATGGGAAAGTCTACCCTGTGCCTTGCTAGGTATGGCCTGGACCTGGTGTGCCATCTTTGTCAAAATTTTGTGAAGGTAGAAGGGAAGATTCAAAGGAAACCTCCCTGTGAAATGATTCATGAGCTTGAAGTGGTATAACATTACTCTGCTATATTTGCCTTCACATGTTATGTACACCTGGATGGCTTTGAGCAGATGTTGCCACTTCTCTTCCAAGTAGGATCTAGGGATATCCTTTTTCAAAGTGATACGCTTGTGTTCGGGTTTGAGATAAGACCTGAAATCGATGTCTTTGATAGTGGTTGAATTGAACCATCTTTCACTAGTCCTTGGCATTTCTGTCACTGCTGCAACAATTGCTTCATCAACCTGTACCTCAATTGTTCCAACTTTGGCTTTGGCTCTGTCAAAGGTCAATGTGAATGATTCAGCCACACCTTGATGAAATCCTTGGATATTTTCACAGAATCTATAGCAGCCAACATCTCTGAACATCTAGCAAATCTCAGGGTGAGATTCCAGATAAGTTATGTCACTGAGCTGCTTCCTGAGAAAATTTCCTCCCTTCTTCATCTGTAATAACGGTTGTAAATACTTGCACTACAATAAAATCAAACGAGGGGAGATATAGTGGCGTTGATAGTGGATGAATTGAAGCTCGAGCAAAGGAGTGGAGAGATACAATGGCACTGATAGGGGATGAATTGAAGTTTTGGGCGAAGGAGTGGAGAGATATAGTGGCACTGATGGGGGATGAATTGAAGTTTCATGCGAAGGAGTGCATGCTGTGGGGAAAAAGGTTTGAATGAAAACCCTTGTTAAAGAATGAAAACTGATCACAATGATGATTGTATCATTCGATCAAGACAGAAAAACCACGTGACGGATCGTGAAAAACAAATGATGCGAGCTTATGGAGATCCGAGCTACTAGATCAGGGTTAAACATATATCATTAAGTAATCATAACAGACAAACAATCACTTGCCCAGATCGTATTATGATTTGATTTTAGTTGATTTCGGCAACACTTGAGATGATGATGTTGTGTATCGATGGCAGTTTGAGAATCCGATGGGATAGTCTGACCGTTAACCGACTCTATGCTTTCGACAGCTTAAAACACCTCACACATACAGTTTTAGCTGTCGAAAGATACAATTTTCGACAGCTTAGAATACTTTGATAAAATGCCCTTAGTTGCCAAAAGTGAAATTTTAGAGCTCTTCTAATAAAAGTACAGACTCATCACTTATTTGAAAAGGAAAATACAAAGCTCTTCTTGAAGACCTTTAACTCAAAAATCATTCATCTAGTGATCCATCTTATTACCTAATGAAAATAACTTGGAAAATTTTATGTCAAATAGACAGTAAGGAAAACAAGCCATGAACTTCATTATGATACCCACCAATCATATCTGGACAATCAGATTTCCTATCATTATAGGATACTAACATAGGCTCCAACTAGGCATGACATCTTCTGACGAGGTGTCAAGAATCTCAGAGCTTCAAGTTTCGTAAATCCATTGCCTTATCCATGGGCTAATCCCACAATCTTATTATGCAACTTGTACTACATCAAACTGAAAACAGAAAACTGAATTTTGAAAATTTGTTGAAAGGGATGCTCAAGGAGTCAAGCTTATTCAAAACTGCTACATACCCTACTGCAATCTTTGCTCATCAAGGTAATGGAAAAATGCCAATGCATCCAATCGAACAGTTGATCTAGTGGCTCTGTTCTTTCACTGACTGTGATGAAACTCAGAAAGAAATCTGTTACTCGTGCTTGAGAATAATTTCCAACCTGCTTTTCCTTACATAAGATTTGATAAACCTGAACAATAGGAAAAAAACTGGAAGTGGAAAAATATCCCGTGTTGAAAAATTTATCAATATATGTATTTATAGGATCAATATAGGTTTGACCCCTCCTTTGATTTTCAACTTTAAACAATTCAACATCAAGACTCGATTTTTCACCTATGCTTTATGTTAAATTATGTACCAAGGCAAGTGTTTCTCTTCCCTAGGCCCTAAGGGGGAGAAATTGCCGAATATGGGTCTTAGTCAAATTAATTTGTGAGATGCAAATTAAAAGATAACTTTATGATTGAAGTGAGGGTGAGTGAAGAGACACCAAATCTCAGCCACCCATCTAATCTAATCTCAGCTGTTAGATTAGAAAACTCCTCACCTTCCCTCATGAAGTTGATTAAGGCAAATGGGCGCACCCATTCTTGCAGGAAAAAAAAGAAGAAGCAAGAGACTCTTGGTGAGATGCCAAGAGGTTCTTGGTGAGATGCCAAGAACAGGGAAGTTGCAGAAATCTTGGTGAGATGCCAAGAGCAAGCAGCAACAGTCTTGTTGAGAGAGCAAGAGATTCTTGGTGA
>SNQJ01S0155470.1:0-15475 GCA_010110895.2 Picea sitchensis | reverse complement strand
CTGTACAGTGCCCAACACTCCGCAGGATGTAAGGGACCAAAGAGATGCAACTGCTCGAAGCTCAGTTGAAAGAATCAAGGCCCTCGCCATGGAATGTAAGAAACTAAGTGATCGCAATGCATAGAATTATGAGCAACTCATTGAGAATCTGGAATTAAAGTCACTGGAGTTATAGCTCCAAGAGGCGAAGTAGCAAGCAGAAACAATACAGGTGTAGTTGAATCCCCTGTCAGTTGTTTAAAGGATGAAACGATCCCATGAGCAACGCACCGCTCAAAATCAGGTCCATGCCATTCAAAGAAGAGTCATGGAATTGACTCAGAGGCTCCAACCTATATTGGATGAGGCTTTCCATCTATTCACAGAGATCGAAGGTTGAGGAGCATAACTAGAGCAAGGCGTCACTACAATTGAACAACACCTAGAGGGACCTATCAATGAAGCAATCATCCAAGATTTCACTAAGAAGGAGGCTATGGAACAACAACAAGTCAAAAAAATTCGAGCCAAGATCGAGGATTTTGAAGCAGAATTACCTAGATCAGAGTGACTCGGGATGAGTCACAGGTGAGTGTTGGGGGCCTGTTGGCCCTTGACCAAGTTTTGAGGATTCTTCGTCATGTTTGACCTATTTTTGGGACTTTGATAGGCTTTCGAAGGTGGAGCGCAAGACGAAGCAAGGATCGCGGGATATCGGCCCCTTTTTAGGGCTTATTGGGTTTTGGGCTTATGTAATGGGTATGGAAATGTCGGCCCATGGGTTTACCCATGTTTAGGTCTGATTTTGTAATGTATAAATAGAAATCTAGGTGATGTAAGAAGGGCCCAAGTGTGTTAAGTGCTAGAGTTCGATCTATGTGATCTAAGACTTGTAAGTTGTGCTAAGTGAAAGTAATAGTTGTAAGTGCTTCATGCATACTGTGTGAGACTTGCAGAGATAAGTTCAAGTGACCTTAAGAGACTGTATGTAGGATTTGTGATGTAACCTAGCTTGGGGAAGGAGGATCTAGCAAAGAGTCCGCAGATCTCGTGTCCTCCTCGAAGTTGATATTGAGGCTTTGTGCATGTAAGAAGATTGAAGGAAGCTAATAAATAAGATGAAGAGTTGGTGGACGTAGCCCCAGAGTGGGGGTGAACCACGTATATCATGTGTTGTGAATTCTTTGGGCTTTATGGATGCTCTCTTGTTTATATGATTAAATGCTTAGTGTGATGTTAGATGATAGATGAATATGATATGATAGTTTAGTGGTGAACAATGTGAATGAATGTTAGATCTAATATCTATGTTTGTGCTTCGTGCTTAAATCTATTGGATCTGTGTGAATACTACGTTGATCTGTTGTTAGGGTTTAGCTGCGCTGTGAACTAAAGTTGAATACTAATGAACTGTAATAACTAAGTGCTTTGTTAAGGTGTTACAATCATAGATCTATGTCCCAGCTAAGGTTGCAAACACTGGAGTCCTGCAACCACCCCTGCCTCTACCTCGGGGGAGACTTCATCTACTTCGTAGGTCTTGTCGAAAGGGCCAGTAGTTAGGGTTTTTCTAGTGCATTGTTGTAGCATTGAACCGAGGATCTGCCCCTATGCCAACAAATGGTTATGTTGTCAGGATCAAAACTATGATTGTTGGGAACTAAGGAAAGAGGAGATTTATGCGAAGATTTGACCGAAACTGTGATTGTTGGGAACTAAGGAAAGAGGAGATTTGTGCCAAGATCTGACCGAAACTATGATTGTTGGGAACTAAGGAAATAGGATATTTGTGCGAAGATCTGACCTAAAATTGTGGAAGCTCTGTGCATGGATCTATCACCCTAGTGCACAATATTCTACTCAATATGTGAAGCTCTATGCTAAGAAGTCTGATCTGAAGAGAAGAGGTAAGATCTGAATGATTTTGTGCTCTGATAGAGGTAAGAATAGTGAAATTTTTTAGATCTAGAAGCTTTGTGCTCTGCCAAAAGTAAGATAAGTGGAAATTTTTGTTTCAAGAATATGGATCTAGTTATGTTTGATAAATTTTGTCCTAGCCTGAAAACTAGGGCACAGCTAGAAGAAACAATATTTGATATAAGTAGATTTGATAAGAATAGTGAAAGATATGTTCTTCCTATACATAGAAAGAATTTTTGGCATGAGGTCACGTTTGAGAGAGTTACGGAGATTATCCCTCCTTGTTTCAACCATTTGTAGTAGTCAGATCATATATTGGGGGTTCTTCTTGAGGTTCAACGGTCTTCATTTGGTCTCGGTGCTTCGTGAATTCTGAATCCATTTGAGGTCCTCTGGATTTCTATTGGTCCACTTGTCCTCAGTTCTCTCGAAGGATTTCAAAATTGTTAACCTGCCCATACGTTCAGACTGGACTGTCGATTATACCCATCCAGGGGCTGAATATGATTTGGTGACTTTAGTAGCCATAATCTTCAAGGTCTTACACAAGGTGATGGTGAAGGGAAGTCTCACTGTACCTGGAACAGACATTGGTCAAACTCACTCGGACTCCTTGGAGGGTAAATCCACAATTACTATGTGGAATCTTGCACCAAGGCATAAGTTCATTAAGCATGTTGCCAATGTAACTGATCCACCTGCTCTATCCTCGCCCCTTCCTATATTGTTTTCACGACATTGGATTTCATCACCAAATAGTGGTTTCATTGTGGGAACTTTTGTTTGATTGTTTGTTCTTATATTCATAGCGTGTGTTGTTTGTTTTACTTAGTGGACCTTAGGTTGAGTCAATGTTAATGGCATCAACTCTTGGGAGTACCAATGGAGGAACCCCTTGTCTCGGGGAACCTTTCACCTTTCCTTCTTTTGGAAACATTGGTCCTCCGTACATTGCCACACTTTTATGAGGGAAAAAATCTCTATGGCCAAGGGTAAACCACAACAGATAGGTATGACTGCAGAAATAAAATCAATTCCAACATATTCTATATAAACTAATGTGAAAGATAAGAAAGAGGCCTACCTCAATCCAATGTTTGATGATTTTCCACCGCTGAGCACTTCGACCCAAATATTTATACCTGCAATAAGTTCTTAACAAACGAGCAGAGCAAGCATATAGTGCTGATATAATGGGGTTACCACATTAGATAGCATAATCCATCAATAAACATTACAAACACGCCCATGGATAATAATCATACATTTGAAATATACCAATAGGATGAGAAATGAGTATTTCTATTATTAATTGATCAGCAGAAGTGACAACATTACAGACTTCTGTGTCAGCACGGTTTGAAACCAAGAAACCAAGTTCCTTCCAACTGGGCCTCCACCACTTCAATCCTCCACCAAAGTCAAGCTCATAGGAGAGAGTCAATAAGGTTCTCTCAACAATAGGAAAAGAGCTTAGGGGATTAACACTAAGTTCAGACTTGAGGGACAAAGGGATGCAGACTCAATATGAAGTAATTTCTCCAGAGTAACTTTGATCTCAAATTTGAATGCTTTCTCCTTTTTTCCATAGCTCAAAATTGTGCTCTTATAGCCTTCAGAATGAAACTGAAGGGTCGATTCGAAACGTTTCCATTATGTGGAAGGCCAAGGATCAGAGATATTCTATCATGACATGGAAACCTGACCTCATTTTGTATTTTCTAGCACAAATCCTGATGTATGTGGGCTATAGTGGAGCAGCCTGCGTATACGCTTGTTGTATAGCTAATAGGGCACATATATGTGGAAAAATGTTTATTTTTATCTCTGGATTTGTCAAAAAGGGATGATAAGTCTGCATAGGGAAATGGAAAAAGGCCCTTTGTGCAAGATAGAAATGGTGAGGCAAATCTTGCTATAACAGATGCCCCCTAATGTGTGAGATCATAAGAGTATCTACAATTGTTGAAATACATTATAAATAACCCAGGACTGGAGTGGTATAGAACCAGTTGGATGAACTTGATTTCTCATTACATTATGTACTGACTTTTCATACATGGCTGCAAAGAATACAATGCAGATCCATGTGGAAAATATACCAAGTAAGTGTATGTGGCCATGAATAGGCAGATATAATTACGATTATATGCCAAAAGTTTTCATAGTCACGAACAAGGTCCAGTGAAAACCAATCTCAAGATCAATCTAAAGATATATGTATACCATGGAGTACAATTTGATCTCCCATGATCACTAAAGTTGAACAAGTGTTGATCCAATGAAAGGAAAGAAACAACTTAGGAAAGTTGTGGCCACATAGTGATGTCTTCAAGTCTTCTACACTATCCGCCAAGGGTGCAAGTCTACATCATATGAATAAAGGAGTTGAGGTCGAACATAATGAGACATCATTTGATTGTCGATCATTAAGGTATGTCATTAACAAATGCAAGACAAACTACCAATAATTAAAGTGGGTATCAAGGCACCAAGTACATTCCTATAAGTGTGAATAAAGGAGTCGGTGTCGAACACTTGAGAAATCCATTGATCATGAGACATTGATGTATTCCCATCTGTCAATGGTGAGAGATCCTGCCACTAATGACTGCAAGCCTCAAGGCAGTCACAAAAATCTATGTCCCATATCCAAAATAAATGAGTTGAAGTCGATGGAAAGAGACCTGCTGAAAGGAGAGCATTAAGGCATCTCTCATCAGTTAGCAAGAGTAACAAAGAAGGAGCTTAATGATTTGGTGGAGATCGGATGAAGAACATGTTCACAAACCAATGACCCTGTGCATCTTTTGTGTGTGCCAAATGCAAGTGGTACACGAAAAAGACCCTTTGAATAATATCCAATGATGAAAATTGTCGACAAAGGCAAGGAAACCACCAATAAGGCTAATGGAAACCAAGACACTACATGAATATCGAAGTGTGAATATATGTCTTGCCATCGAACACAAGGGAAACCACCCAGTCAATGACCAATGATGAAATGTCGATTGTTGGGCTCAAAGTGACCTACCAATGATGAAAGTAGGGCTAGGGTACCTGATAAGACCATAGTATCATGTGATTCTGAGACAAACAAAGGGTATGGCCGACATGAAAAGTCAAGATTTCTGAGGAGTGGCTGACACAGGTTGATAGACTTCCTTTGAATAAGAGCATGAGACATATGGTAGAATCTGGCAGCATAGACTCAATGATGTGACAATTAGATGCAAGAGGCATCAATAATGTTCTCTATAGGGACTAGAAGAGTAACCAGTCGGTAGAGAAAACTTTGTATTGGGATCAGCTTCCTAAGGCCATGCTAAACCCAAAATTATGATGACATAAGGACTCATTAATTTTGTGCTCTATTCAAAGGTGACATGATTGCTTCCAATTACAATATAGTACTCCCTTCCCGCCCATCTTTTTTCTTTTCATAACAAATGAATGTTATGATACAGAGGAGGAAACGAGTGTCACAAGTAAGAAAAACTAGTTCCATCAATGGAACATACCTATGCTTAATGCAAGGAAATGCATGTGGGAGATGGACACTCAGGTTGATGTTTCCTCCAAGGTATAGGGTGTCAAATTGCGAAGGATATAAACAAGGGTCTCCTTGGTTGAGGATGGAAAACTGCTTAGGCAATGGTTTATAACGCAAAGCGAGAACTGGCTAAAGGCTCAATACTGCAAACAAGGGCATGAGATGAAATCACAACTTAACGCCAAAAAATATCCTTTTTATGTCTTGTAGTCTACTTGGTGTGAAAAAGGGGTAAACTTGTGCCAAATAGACGTCTTTCAAATCCAATTTACGAGTGTGAAAAAGACAAGTTCACTCAACAATCTTTTCTATTTTTGATAACGAGTCAGAAAAGAGCTTAACTAAGACTCATGACCTTTCAAATCCAGTTTAATGAGTGTGAAAGGGAAAAATCACTCGGCAATATTTTCTCTTTTTGAAAATGAATCGGAAAAGGGCTTAACTAACACTCATGACCTTTCAAGTCCAATTTAACGAGTGTGAAAGGGACAAATCACTCGACAATCTTTTCATTTTTTGAACGAGTCGGAAAAGAGCTTAACTAGGACTCATTAGGAAGATTCTAGGCGGCAAGCCACAGGGGAGGCCAAGGCTCTCGTGTTGACCTTCTATGGAATGTCGATATCTTATGAAGAACCGACACAAGATTGGGAAAACCCAAAGATCTCCAAGTCAAGGAGGGAAAAGTGCTAACGGAGGTTATCGTCTCCATGTTATATAAGATAGTATGTCTTCCTAGAAAAGACGTAGGAAGAGGCATTGGATACCCCAAAAAACCATCCCAATCAATGGGAACCTCGTCAAGACTTGGAGGGAGAGAACTTAGGAAGAGTAAAACTCTCTCTTGTTCAGAAGGTGAAGTAATAGAAATGCTAAGGACATGGCGTAGAATGTATAGAACTAGAACTAGAAGAGAGGGATCGACCAAAAATTGCATTGGCACGACCGCTTCCTTAGACTTGTCACTCTCCAAGAGAAGATTGGGGTCGATCGAATATTGCATCCATACAACCACTTCCTCAACCATTGGTTGAATAGGATGCGAGACAACAAGGTCAAGAGGTGCATCACCCCAAAAAACAAGAGTGTTGTCGGTCGAATATTGCATCGACACAACCGTTGGTTGAACAATATGCGATACAACAAGGTCAAGAGATGCATCACCCCTGAACATAGGAGACGTGTTAGTCAAATATTGCATCTACATGATCACAAGTTGAATGGGATGTGAGACAACAAGGTCAAAGGACGCATCAACCCCTAAAGGGAAAGGGGTGTCAGCCAAAGATTGCATCGGCATGACTGTTGTATAAACCAAAGAAGGAATAGAGTGTTTTTAAACCATATATGCCTCAGAACCTTAATGGCCCTTAGGTGAGCCCCACGCTTCTGGTATCCCAACAGTAATAGGAAAAAAATGAGTAAGATGACTTCCTTCACAAGTCCTACAAAGGAATCTAGGATTACTTCTGAGACGTCTAGGCTTCTCAATCATATGAATGCCCCCAACATGACTTGCAGTGGCTGGTGACATGCTCCCAGTATGACTTGCAGAGGCTAGTAGAAAATCTCCAACATGACTAGCAGTGGTTGGTGATGGATCCCCAACATGACTAGCAAAGGTTGGTGATGGATCCCCAACATGACTAGCAGAGGTTGGTGATGGATGTGTAGTGTGACTAGCAGTGACCAGGCATGTGCCCCCAACATTACTTGCAGTGGATGGTTGCAGGTCTTAAACATGACTCATAGAGGTTTTCGACCAATCTCCAACATGACTAGCAGAGGTTGGTGATATAACGTGAGTATGACACACAGTGACTGGACTTGTGGCAGTGGTTGATTGTGTCATTTGAGACCAAGGTCCAAGGAAATATTGGTTTTGAGAAATTGTAGGCTGGGAAGGATCCTAGTTTACACATTGTCCCTACCCAATAGGATAGTATCCTCCTCCATACTGATTCATAAAGAGTTGTAATGGCATCGACACTTAGGAATTTTCTTGTGAAGAGAAAGCGACATGAGAAGGGTTACTCATGTGAGGATATATGTTTCCCCCAGATGAAGGAACTTCGTGAAGGGGTTTTCCCATACTATAAAAATAACTCCCCCTGGATGAAACACTAGAGGGAAAACGAAGATCTGCCATGGGAAAAGTGTTCTTAGGAACCAACATGGTGGAAGAATGATAAGTGTACGGAGTGTAATAAGTAGAATGATTACTTAATTGGGCACTTACTTCTCACATAGTGGATTCATAGGAAGGAACATTCCAACCTCCTACCGTAAGAGGTGTTTGAAGGATATGACTCCCACCAAATGGATAGGGATAAGAAGGAGGCATCATGCCCCCAGACCCAAAACTTGTATTCACATAAGGAGGCAAGACAGAGGATGGAAACTACGAAGACATATCATACATACCATGAGAAAAATGATTAGAGACCCAAGGCGTTGACTGAGTATTATAATTCTACATACCATAATGCGAAGTAGAAGGATCCATCCCCATGAAATGAGTGGACATCATGGGGGGGTAGCAGTAAATGAGGGAGAAAAAGGAACTCCACTATCCATGATAATAAAGACTCAACACAAAATCCTATGGTCAACTAATAATCAAAGAGAATACCAAAAAGTCAAATGGCCAATATGCATGCAAATGGGCTAAAGTGGTTGAGTGGCGTCCCTCGCTAAAGAAGATATGTCTCATCCAAGAGGGACTTGAGACTCCCTGCTAAAGTTTGGAGGTAATAGAATTAGTTATAGGGGCCCTCGTGGGCTTAAAAACCAGTCGGTCAGATCCCCCTGGAGAGGTAATCCTCCATAAAGGTTGTGTGTTGTCTGACCCCTATGTGACTCAGGGTACAAGAAGAATAACCTCTGCAAGTAACCTATGAGATACCTAAGTCAAACAACTAATAAACCACTATATAACCGATGCACATGAGAGTAGTCGTAAGTCCGGATCATCGTATGGGCAGGGTAGAAAATCTTGAAACCTTGAAGGCACCACCTCTCACAAAGGTATGGGTACTAGCAAGATCCCCAAATATGAATAAATCCATAGAAATATCTCTGACGCTAGGTGAGTATCTAGGGGTTATCCATTCAACTAACTTCATGCGACCTCGTGATTAACTCTGGTGTGAGCGGAGCCTCCTGATATTACCAATTATACAATGGACTTCTCAACTCCCTGTCTTAGACACATATGTCGATTTCATTGCCTTGGAGAAGTTTACTCACAAAATCTTATTCCAAGGCACTAAATCCTAGGCTAGTTTGTGCACCCTAGAAATAAAATCGTGACCAATCAATTTAAGTTTAAAGCGTAAATTTTATTGGTCGTGATTACTCAAGAGGGCATGGAAACGAAACTCATGATGTTATGACTCTGTAAGAAGATAAATATGAATATAATGCAAAGTCTATCTTTATCTTTTCAATGAATGATATGCTAATAAAAACAGTGCAATTTTCAGTTTCAACTCTGCAATTCAGAAGTAAAATGCAATCTTTCGCTAAATCTACTAAGCTAATGATAAAGGTTTGAAGATAAAAATGCTAACCAATGCAAAATGCCTATATTTTTGTATTTTCAATATATTAAAGAGAAAATGCATGGATTGAGAAGAAACCTAATACAAATAATTCTACTGTGTATAAATTAAATAACTCAAGCAGAATACCAAGCAGCCAAGCCAACAGCCCAGGATTCAAGGACAAACAAGGATGAAAAAAAATGAGAAAGACAATGCCCATAAATTCAACTCCCAACAGGCTTCCTATCAACCTAGATAAGCTCAAAAGTCACTACAAAGACCTAAGAAGACTCAGCACACATCAAATATCACCCAGGAATCACTAAACCAAGCAAACAAGCAAAGGGAATTGGTATACGCGATTGTTTAGGAGAACATGGCGTATATATGCATCTTGCAGTGAGACAACAAGCGGGTATACGTGATTGTCAGGGAAAAAGGAGCATATAGGCTTCAAAACAAGGCCAGGCAAAGGAAAGAAGGTTGGAAACTCAAACCCAGAGTGAACAAAATTCATCGAGCAATGATATGACAAGAAACACAAAGGAAAAAGAGCAATGTAAGAAGAAAAAGTACTTCAACCCTTAGAACGAAGATCTTCCCAGTGGAGTCGCCAATTCTGTTATGAGGGAAAAACTCTCTTTGGCCAAGGGTAAACCACAACAAATAGGTATGACTGCAGAAATCAAATCAATTCCAACATATGCTATATAAACTAATGTGTAAGATAAGAAAGAGGCCTACCTTGATCCAATGTTTGATGATGTTCCACCATTGAGCACTTCAACCCAAATCTTTATACCTGCAATAGGTTCTTAACAAACGTGCAGAGAAAGCATATAGTGATGATATAATGGGGTTAACACATTGGATATCATAATCCATCAATAAAAATTACAAACATGCCCATGGATAATAATCATACATTTGCAATATACCAATAGGATGGGAAAGGATTATTTCTATTAGTAATTGATCAGCATAAGTGATAACATTACAGACTTCTGTGTCCGCATGGTTTGAAACCAAGAAACCAAGTTCCTTCCAACTGGGCCTCCACCAAAGGCAAGATCATAGGAGAGAGTCAATGAGGTTCTCTCAAAAATAGGGAAATATCTTGGGGGATGAACACTGAGTTCGGACTTGAGGGATAAAGGGATGCAGACTCAATATGAAGTAATTTCTCCAGAGTAACTTTGCTCTCAAAGTTGAATTCTTTCTCCTTTTTTCCATAGCTCAAAATTGTGCTCATATAGCCTTCAGAATGCAACTGAAGGATTGAGTCAGAACGTTTCCAGTATGTGGAAGGCCAAGGATCATATATCTTCTTTCGTGACTTGGAAACCCGACCTCATTTTGTATTTTTTGGCACAAATCTCGATTTACATGGGCTATAGTGGAGCAGCCTGCATATAATCTTGTTGTATAGTTGATAGGGCGCGTATATGTGGAAAAATGTTTATTTTTAGCTCTGGATTTGTCAAAAATGGATGATAAGTCTGCATAGGGAAATGGAAAAAGGCCCTCTTTGCAATATAGCAATGGTGAGGCAAATCTTGCTATAACACACACTGAGTCTTCTGGGACTCACCATCGGATTATCAGTTTGGTTGTTCCCCACTCCATTGATCTTGAATCCTCCCAGTGCTTCAACTACACCTAATGCTTTAGATGTAAGTACACCACCCACACAACAACCTCAAGTCAACTTTTCACCTTCTTCACCCATTAATTCTCCTTCCCTTTCTCCTTCTTCACCTAGTGAAAGATCTAAAGCAAGTAGCCAGTGTTGGCACAGGGGAAAACCCAAAGTTCAACTCTGAGAGCACACCAACAAGCCCTAACTACTGGCCCTTTTGGCAACACCTGTGAAGCAGATGCAGTCTCACCCAAAGAAGTTATTAGGGGGTTGCAGGACAGTGATGTCTACAACTGAGGGGAATATCAAGTGGATCTAACATAAGGGAAGCGTAGAATTCATGTATCACGTATAATCTTAGATCTACTATGCACATCTACTTATCATATCTAATACAACAATGCAATCAAATTATATCAATGACAGAGATAGAATATCAATCACACACAACACCAAATATATGTGGTTCACCCTCTCTCTAGGTTTACGTCCACAGAACTGTGTTTTATAATATATTAAGATGAAGAATACAGTTCTTGTCTGCACTCTTAGCTAGCATATCTCTTCTCTTCTCCTCTCTTTCTCTACCCTCCCTACGCACCCATCTGAAGATCTTAAAATACCAGAAGGCTCTCACACTCAGCACTTCTCTCTCTCAATACAATACTCACTCACATCAACAATACAACTAGATCAACAGCAATATCGTACCAACCCAGAAGTACCAACCAAAACTAGGCCCTCATGACCTTTATTTATGCATTACAATCACTCACTGACATCCTTAGTCTGAAACCTAGGTGTTCAAAACCCTAGATACCAAAACCCTAGGTATCTAAAACCCTAGGTAACCTTGACCTTCATTTTTTGGGCTTTGCCAACCTATCTTTCCTTTCTTCTCATCGGTGCTCCAAAGCATACAATGATTTCTTTTTACATTTGTTAACTTGTCCACGATAATTCTTCCTTTATTATCTATCATTATTGATCTTCTCATCCAATGGCTTGATTTTTTATAATTCGCTCCATCTTTTCTTCTCTCTTGCTCACTTCGACCAAATAACAGTCACTGCATCTTGAGCAAAGTTCACATTTTTCCTTTTCTTCCCTGATGTTCACTTGCTTCCATACCCAAGGGCCAACAAGCCCCAACACTCACCTATGACTTGTCCTGAGGCACTTAAGATTTGAGCTTCCTGTTTTACTTTGATTCCTGACTGCACAATGCAGTCTCTGTTTTTTATACATGCCTTCTTCTTCTTCTTCTTCTTCTTGTTTTCTTGTGAAGACTGTCTTTTCTGTGTCTGGTACCTAGTTTCAACTACACCTGGTACCTATACCCTTTTCTTTATACTCCTACTAAGAGTTGCGAGGCAGCTAGTTTTCATAGTACAACTTCAGCTGACTCCCATTCATTAAACCTTCCTTCCACTCCCCATTCAGAGTCTTCAATTGCGCAGCTCCTCCCTCTATAACATAAGAAATCTCATATGGCCCTAGACAATGTTTTCTGAACTTCCCAGGATGTTTTATGAACTTGTTTTCATATACCAGTACTAGATCACCTTGTTTAAATTCCTTCTTCCTGATGTGCCTGTCATGGTAGGCCTTCTCTCTTTCCTTCTGAACCTACTGATGGAATCCTACAACAAATCTATCTTCCTCCAATTCAACCAATTGTGCAAGCCTCTCTTGAACAGCGCCATGGTCATCCATATCTGTAAAGGCAACAATTCTTAGGCTTGGTACCAGATATTCCATTGGAACAACATCTTCAACACCATATAGAAACTTGAGGGGGGTATGCATTGTCAGTTTCTTGCAAGTGGTCCTATAGGCCCATAATACTGTTGGTACTCTTAAATCCCAATCATCCTTGTTCACACTACAAATCTTCATCGACGTTGTCTCCAAGATCTTATTGAATGCTTCAACTATCCCATTTGCTTGTGGATGGTATGGTGTGCTCTTCTGATGGTGGACTGTAAATTCTTTAGTCAAGGCTTCAACTGTCTTATTGATGAAATGTGTTCCTTGATCACTCATAAGGATCTTTTGGCATCCAAACCTGGTTATGATGTCATCAAATATGAAGCGTGCAGTTGTATTTTCACTACAGTCCTTGACTGCTCTTGCTTCAGCCCATCTAATCAATTACTTTGTCGCAGTAATTATGTACCTTTCTCATGTTCACTTTCTTGGTGGATTTATAGGTCCAATGAAGTTAATGGCCCATTTCTCGAAGGCTTGTAGGGTCATTTGTGGAGCTAATTTCATTGCATCTCTTCTGGATGGTTTCCCAACTCTTTGGCATACATCACAAGCTCTAGAATAGTCTTTAGCATCTCTGTGTAAAGTAGGCCACCAAAGGCCAGCTCTTAGAACCTTCTACGGAGTCATTTTTCCTGCATAATTCCCTCCTGTGAGGCCTTCATGAGATTCTGGAAGGATCATTGGTCACTCTACCTCCATAAAACATATTCTTAATATCTCATCAGGTCCCATCATGTATAGATGTCCAACTATAAGTGAGAAGTCTACAGCATGCACTACTAGTTGTTTCTTCTAGGGAATTGTATACTCACTAGGTGTCATTCCTATTGATAGGAACTGGACTATCTCTGCGAAGTGGTCATCAATATTTATAATGGATAGTAATTGTGCATCCGGTAATGCATCCTCTAAACTAGTTGACTCTTCACCATGTTCCAACCTTGACAAATGGTCAAGACCTTTGTTCATTCTCCCTAGATTTACTATGATCTCAAAATCATATTCTTGAAATAGCAGCAGCCATATACATATCAGTCCCCCCAACACTGGCTTGTTGACTAGGTATTTCAGTGTGGAGTGATCAGTAAAAATTTTGAAGTGTCCTCCCAACAAGTAGTGGTGAAATTTATGTAATGCATACACCATGGCCAATCCTTCTCGCTCAGTGGTGGCATAGTTGATCTCAACAGTTGATAGCTTGTTGCTAGCAAATGCTAATGGGTGGTCAATATCCCCTTCTCCTAATTGTGCTAATACAAATCCTAAAGCAATGGAAGACGCATCAACATGCACATTAAACTCCTTGGTCCAATCTGGAAAAACTAGAATGGGTGCAGTAACCATTTTTTGTTTCAGTGTGTCGAAGCTCTGTTGGCATTCTTATATCCGACTAAACTGACAATCCTTCTTCAACATCTTCTCCATGTGTGTTTTGATCTGAGCATATCCTTTGATGAAATTCCTATAATATCCTTTGTATCCCAAGGAAGTGCGCAACTGTTTAACTAAATTAGGAGGGGGTAGATCAATTATAGTGACGATCTTGGATGGATCTACCAACAATCCCTGCTTACAGACAATATGACCTAACAGAACTCCAAATGGTGAAAATAAGATGCATTTCTTCAGGTTCAATTCAATTTGACACTGCCTGCATTTATCCAACATTAGCCTTAGACATCCAATATGACTTTTCAATAACCTAAAAACAGTCCAATAATTAAAATATGCTTCTAGGAATTTATGCAGAAATTCCTTGAATGCTTCTACCACCACTCTGGAAAATATGGTTGGGGCATTCTTTAATCCAAATGGCATCACTGTATACTAATAAGATCCCCACTTTGTTGCAAATGTGGTCTTATGACGATCTTCCTTGGCAATCCGGATTTGATGGTCTCCTGAAAATCCATCTGTAAAAGAATATACTTCCTGGACTCCCACATTATCTAACACTTCGTCATTGAATGGTGTAGGGAAGGGGTCATGCAAACAAGCATCATTCAGCTTCCTGAGATCTACACTTATCCTGATCTCTCCTATTTTCTTGTCTTTCACTGCCATAGGGCTTATCCACTCTGACTCTTCGACATGTTCTATAATCCATGCTTCCAACATTCTGTCGAGCTCAATTTTCACTTTCTCCTTATATTTAGGGTTTAGTCTGTAAGGTATCTATTTGACTGGTCTAGCATCTAGCTTCAAATGGATCCTCATATCACCCATAGGCCCTTTAATTCTCTTCATATCAGTGAACTTGGTGGGAAACAAGTCTTGATATTCATGCAGTAACTCTGTAATTTTATCAACGGTGGCAACATCCCAATAATATTCGACATTAGTGATCTTTGGTGTCTTCTTTGTTCCAATATTGACTTTCTTAATATTAATCAGCTATCCAATAAATGGTAGCTCAACTCCTGGTCCTTCCACATCTCTTTGGCCTTCCGTTTCCGTGATGTTCACCTTCCTCGGATCATCGTCTTCATCGGCATTGATGTTGTAGTAGCTTTGCAATTTCTGGAGAGGCGTAGTCCATTCATCCTCTTCTTGTTCTAAGGGAAGGCTATATACCTCCATGAATACTTTATGTCTCAAAATATGTAATGTTTGATATACTAAAGGATATTGACTTTCAAATAAGAAGGTGGTTACAAAATTCTGAGTCATACCTTGCCAATCTGTAGTGATGAGGCACAGCTCTGCTTGAAGGTACCAGTTGATAGGTGTCGTGTCCAGCATGTTGATGAATTTGTGAACCCACTTCTCTTGAGGGATGTGTTGACGGGCGAAATTGATCGTCCGTCAACTGGGAGAGTGGATCCGGTCCGGGGTTGTCTAAATAACCCAAGCCGTTTGGGATAACCCACCCTGACGGGTTTAGCGGCTCCATTAGCCGATCTAAGTCCTAAGGAAACAAAAAAAAACTACTCTAAATTAACTAATCTAACTAAAAATAACTATTAAAACAAACTAAACAAATCTAACTATTATATATACAATCTACTATCTAATACTATGCTAACTCTAAGAAATTAAATATCTAACTACTAACAGAAATAAATC
>SNQJ01S0155468.1:10194-32869 GCA_010110895.2 Picea sitchensis | reverse complement strand
ATTAATCATATATTATTAGAATCTTTTGTTCAACCTTGGATGTTAAGAGAGAGATCATAAAGGTTTATTGGTCAATTCCCATCATGAAATACATCATCCCCCCACCCCGCCCCCTATTTGTTTTTTTATTTGGTTCTCAACATTACTTGCATGTTTATGTGCTACCACTTTTCTTCTATGTTTCGTGGTTTTAAATTATAGATCTTATGTAGCATAATTTAGATATGGTTTAGGTACTAAGGATGAGGTTTCCTCCTTCAATCATGGTCAAGGAAATTAATACCAAACCTGGTTCTCAAAACCACCTAATGGTTTCCATATCCCCACTAGTTCTCATGGGCCATGTGTGGATCCTTCATCCACTACATAATCCCTACTTAAGGAATATTTATCATGCAAGAATTATATAGTGTCTTTTTCATAAGTGAATGGAGAGATCCCAAAGTTTGACTTAGAGAACATATATTTAAAATTTATTTTTATAAAAATCCATCATCATCATCATTTTCATAGTCATGATATAGTTCATCACCATCATCATTTTATTGTTCATATGAGTCATAATTTTTTTCATGATCCAATGCCTTAAAAATGATAAAAGTCAATGAATATAGTCCACTTCGAAGGGGAAACCTCCTTTTAAAATATATCCAATTTATAAGACAAGATGATATGATCCTAAGACTAGGTATCCTTAGTATATATATGATACAAATGATACAATTATAATGAAAGGGAATTATAATGAAGGGTTCTATCCTACATACAAATATAACACTAGAAATGTAATAATACAATTTTTAGGGGTTAATAAGGAGTCTTATACTTAGCATGGGACATTGTCTATAGATCATCATGACCTTCCCCTTCAAACAATTTTTATCCTCGACACTTGACTAGATGTAGGTGTTTATGTGAATAAATCATCTTCCCATGTTTCCTCTTTATTGGATATATGGGCTGACTCAGGTTCTACCTTAGTTCTCCAAAAAACCCATAGAAACCATCGACCCCTATGGTAAAACATAAGGCACCATTGTGCATAGAGTGCACAGTGAAGTCTCACCGATATGGCTCATGGGTGATTGCATGACCCAAGTGTATGCAATCATGGAAGGGATGGAACTAAGGGGAATATTAGGAATATTAGACTTCTCTTACTTCAACATTAATTCTACCATACCATCATTCATCAAATCTACTATTCTATCTATTTGATAACATTCATTCTACATAAACCATCACACTATTCTATTGCGCGCTATAAATAAACTTAAACATATTAATTAATTTATTTATTCATCCATCATCAAGCATATAAAATCAACACATAACAGATAACACACATAGAGACACCATTTTTACTRTGGTTCTCCCATCTTGGAATTTGTCTACAAAAATATTCTACTTATTTATTATTCTTCATAAAAAAGGTCCTACATTGCATGCATTACATCATGGTTTTCGTACTATTGAGGCTGACCAATGTCGCACCCAACTCCACAGCTTGTGACCTGACCTACAATTACAATCCATATAACTCCACCTTATCTACTTAGCTATTAAAAAAAAAACACACTTCGACTCACAACTCTAAAAGGTGCTCAAAATACCTCTATCATACAAAATTTATAATGATACTCCCATAGAGACCTCATACATCCTCTATTTATACTTTAAAAGTGGGTAAAAACCCTTACATCATACCCCAAACACATAACTCTAAGTGGACTCAAAGTTTCCACATTATAACTGCCTTCACGCACTAATCCACAATTTTGTCATGCTAATTTTCCTTTGCTCCCACCGCACACTGCTTCCTTGGTCCATTCTGCCTCATTTTTTGTGTTGTATCTCGAACCTTACCCCAAAATTTCCTGCTACAACAACCCCCCAACACTAAAATGTGGCTCATCTCGAGCCACTCAGGTAGTGTGTTCCTTCTACACTAATCTCTCTCCAATGACTAGAACTTCTTCGTGAGTGCATATACTTGTGTCTTCGCCCAACACTTTTCTCTTTCTGGGTCTCCAACACCTGCATTGTTGCGTTCTATTTTGTAACTTCTACACTTTACAAGTGTGCCTATTCCAGTATACCTTTCTTTGTTTCCAACTCTGTTATCATCTTCTCTAGTTGCTCCTGAAGTGGATCCAACTGAGAATGTCTTGTTTGTCTTTCTTCTTGGATTTTCTTCAATTCTACTCATATATTTTTCATTTCCTGCACGACCTTCATTCTCTCCGATATAGGAATTTCCTTCTGTATTTTCTTTAAATCCTGGAATGCAGTATTCAAATTATCTTCCCTCTAATCCATTTGTTGGATTCTTTCATCTTCTGTCAGGATCATCCATGTCTACGTTGTCCTTCCGTAGAGCTCTACTACTTCTTTATTTATAGAGCCATAATATATGTGTGTTTTGTTTCATGTTTCTCCCTCTCTGATATGACTTCTGGAGGGGGTGGTTGGTGTCAGATTCCAAGCCATTTCTATTATCTCTTGTTTATAACTATCCATCGTATGTGCTATTATTTTTATCTTTTGTTCCTACTATATACATTATGTACAATTCTATTTTCTACATTGCACTTACTGACGGTTGGTAGGTCGACTGTCCCTATACAGTTTCAGCCGAATACCATTAACCATTCCTTGTATTTCCTTTCCTGATAAGTCCTTTTGTTGCACAACAACTCCATCTCTGACAGACTTTATTTTATATGGCCCTGTCCAATGCATCCTAAACTTCCCTAGGTGATGCAATTATTTACTTTCATAGAGAAGAACAATATCTCCTTCTTAATATGTCTGTCATTCAAGGATTTATCCTTTTCTTTCTATACCTCCTGATGGAAACCAACTATGATTCAATCTTCTTCTAATTCCATGAGTTGAGCCAATATTTCTTATGTTGCGCCTCTTTCTGTCATATCTGTATTTGCTAAAATTTATAGACTTGGTATCAAATAACCTAAGGGAACTATTACTTCATGTCCATACACCAATCTAAAATGTGTTTTCCATGTTAGATTCTTGCATGTAGTTCTATAATCCCATAAAATTGAGCTAGTACCTTCAATTCCTAATCATCCATGTTTATATTACAAATCTTAGTCAAGGAATTCTCCAATTTCTTATTGAATGCTTCCACTATTCCATTTATCTAAGGATGATAAAGAGTTCTCTTCTGATGATGTATCACAAATTATTCCAATATTTCTTGGATTGTACTATTGATAAAGTGAGTCCCTTGATCACTCATCAATATTCTTGGACATCCAAACCTTTTAACTACATGTTCAAATAAAACGCGTGCTGTAGTCTCTGCACTGCAATCCTTCACTGGTGCTTCCTCATCCCATCTGGTCAGGTATTATGTCACTGTGATAATATAGCTATCCCTTGATTTTCTTGTTAGTGGATTAATTGGACCTACAAATTTTACTACCCACTTATCAAACACTTGCAAATTTGGCATCTCAATGACATATCATCCCTCTTGGATGGATTTCCAACTCTCTGACAGACATCACAATTTTGACAGTACTCCTTTGCATCCTTATATAATTTTGGTCACCCTAATCCTACGTGCAATACCTTTTGCGCAATGGCCTTTGCTAGATATTGTACTCCAACAATTCCTTCATGTGCTTATGCTAAAATAATAGGCCTTTCATGCTCCATAACACATCTCCTCAAAATGTTGTTTACACCCAATTTGTATAAGTGACCTGCAATCAATTGGTCATCTATAGCTCTGACCACCATATTTTTCTTCTACGCGGTATTAAATTACCTTGGGGCAAATATTGTACTCAAAATATCAATACGTTCATAAAAATACTCATCAACAATGTGTACTGAAAACAATTATGCATCTGAGAAGTTGTCCTCCAAGTTACTTGGTTCTTCTCCATTAGTTATCCTAGACAGATGATCTGGCCTTGCATTCAATCTTCCAGGATTCAACACACCTTCAAAGTCAAACTCAGGAAACAATAGTATCCATATGAATATTATTCCCCCCAACATTGTCTTATTGAATAAATATCCAAGAGAAGAATGATCTGTAAACATCTTGAAATGTTTCCCTAACAAATAATGTTTGAATTTCTGCAATGAATACACCATGGCCAATCCTTCCCTTTCTGTAGTATATTGTAGTTCTGATCCGAATCTGATAATTTTCTACTTGAAAATGCTATAGGGTGATCTATATCACCTTCTCCTAGTTGTGCCAATATTACTCCTAGTGCTATTGGAGATGCATCCACATGCACATAAAATTCCTTTGCCTAATATAGAAACACTAAAATCGACATTGTCACCATCTTCTCCTTCAAAATATGCAAACTATATTGGCATTCATAATTCCACTAATACTTAATGTCCTTATTCAACATTTTTTCCATTGGCATATTCTATGGGGGAATTCCCCCTAAGATGGATCTAAGGAATAGGGAGATCGATAACTTCCTTAAAAGACTAACTTATCTCTAATCTATCCCAAAACAATCTAGACTAAGTGATAAGAGAGAAAGAGAGAAGAGAAGGTTAATGAGTGCACCTTGAATCCTTCCAGTTGATGTAGTCCTCTTCCACTTTTCGTTTCCTCCTAGATCACATATATCCTCCCAAATGTGATACCCCTGTTTCCCCTAGTTTGTAAATATAACTATAACTAGACAAGAGACTATGGCGAACTAAATATGTGTGAATGTTTGATTTGATGAACCCTTGTATAAAAGGGTCAATGTATGAATTTCTATTATTAATAGAATTTGGATATGTGTTGCACAACTACTGAAAGGGGGAAATTTTTTCAATATAGGCCATGGATTCTATGAGAAATATGGTGAAGGGAAACCAAGTATGGTTGAGAATACCCTCACCAAACCGGTACCTACTGGGTGTAATTTCTCAACACTCCTCTGACCCATAAATGAATTACCATTCAAGCTGGTAGTTGGAAGGCCATCCTCAAGAGTTAATGAGGATATGGGGAAGGGTACCCATCTGTAAGGATTCTAGTCATGACCATGAATTGGGATTCAGACCCATGCAACCTTGTTGAGGAAGGAAATAACCGAGGTAATTCGGGGACAGAGACAGATCTTCCAGATAATAGAGAGGGGAAAAAACTCTCCATAGAAGAGGAGGATACTTCGACTCAGAAGTTGAAAGGAAAAGCTGAGCAGTAAGATCATTTTGGTTGGAAGAAACCATGGAAAGGGTTTGGCTACAAGATGATAAACGAGGATGATGAGTGACTGAGGAAGTACTCATGCATACCTCCTTGCTTGAGGTAGGAAAAACTAGACACCCAAGTCCCGTGGGGGGATGAGAGTAAACTTCCTCCCTTACTGTTGTGGAGAAAAGAGAAAGAATATCTCTTAGAGCATCATGGTCTAGCTCGGGGGTGGCCAATGGCAAATTCGTCAGGAATGAATGTGCCTATGGTTGGGAGGAAACGAGAACCCCTTTCAATAGCTACTCCATATTTTCCAGTTCTAATAAGTATTTTCATACTATGTATAATATATTGGATGTGATAATGAAAAGCCTATGTTTATGATTAAGTCTTTCTGTATATGAACAATTATTAGAAATTCTTTTTGTTTTATGTATAATTTTATATCTATATGACCTTTGATTTATCTCAGTTTAGTTTTTGTAGGGTCATAGGATATTATTCCACAAGGGAGTCTGGGGTAGGAATAATTGAAATGACTAAGTCTTGTTGATTCTTTGAATTTTCCTCAGCAGGAATGTCAAGTTCCTCTATGTGGGAGAAGAGCGTTTCCCTTCAGACTAACCACCCATATGACTAAGGGCTCACACCCATGTCCTTAACCTAACTACTACTAAAGGATTAACACATAGCCCTAGAATTTCCAAAGTATCCATGTGACCAAGGTCTGGGAACCTTGCGCTAGTCCAAAAGAGGCTAGCTCTTTCAGGACTTTGGGAATGGTGACTCCATGATCCTAAAAAAAAAATGAACGTCGAAGTCATGAATCAATTAGGGCCATCGATCATGGGATTCAGTTTGGATCTGTCTCAACTGTTAGATAGGATGTAGGAAGGGAGGCGTTAAGTGTTTTGACGAAGTGCTACTTCAGGAGATTAGGATTGGTATAGCGCTGAAACTCCCAAAGGCTGGAGTTGTGGAGTAAATATGGACTGTTGAAAAGGGAGGGACACTTTACCATAGATCAACAATCATCCAAGAGTTCAGGTAATTGGACGATATAGGGACATGCGAATTTCACTCGGAGCTCTGTAAGATGGATTAAACCCTAGCCGTAGATGCTATGTGTATGTGGCGATATATTGGGAGTGGTCTGGAAGGAAATCCAGGAGATACACGCTGAACTCTCAAATGTTGAACTACCAAAGTGGTGAGATCCATTGAATCAACGGGTAAGTGGCAAGCAATCCCGTGATCCGGAGCCTTCATACTATGGAGGGTTTTGGCTAAAGGTTTTCAAAGTGTGAAAACTATCGAAGTCATGGACGTTGAAATAAATCTTAGTCTTTGATAGGGAGAGGACACGTGGCACCAGATCTGAGAGTCTGAGGACTTTTCCCTTCGGGGGATTTACATCAAGAGGAGTCGGTAAGCCTCGAATCTTGGAGCCGTGAATTAATGAGAAATGTGGATCTATGGATCCACGTGGATAAATTTCAGCCATGTGATGGCGGTGACATGGCCCACTGAAGTCATCCCGGGTGAAGTGGACCTGCAACCAAGGTGCCATGTTTCACCCAAATTTGGCTGATTCATCCATTCCTTGTGCCTATTAGAGCATGACACATATCATCCCCCAAGGAGGAAAAATGTCACCCCTCAACCCTTTCTACATGTTAGTTCTTGGTTCGTTCGCACCTGGATAATGTGGCTAGTGGCGTATACGGGACTCCAGGAGTTTGGGTAACTTTAGGAGTTCGGGGGTTTTGGGGGCATGTTATAATTTAGGAATTTCCAACATAAAATGTCAAATGTTGAATGATGAAGGGCCAAGGACACGTGGTGAAATTTCAGAAGTTTGGGAGTTTGGGCATAGTATGGTAAAAAGTAATGCTCAACGAAGATCTTTGACTGCCAAAAATCGGAACGCATGGGATGAAGACCGTCGAACGTTGATCGCTGAAGGGATAAGCCACATGGAAATATTTCAGGACTTCAGGGGTTAGGAAAAAGGAGTGTTATGCATTGAATACTGAAGCCTCTTTTTAACCATATATCTTAGTGGAGGATGTAGACCATTGATCCCATACACTGTTTGACGATCTAATAATTTGACAACACTTTTGGAACTCCCAAAGTCCAAGAAATTTCGAAGTGCCGAAACCTTTTCTAATGTAGGATATTAGCTCCTGATTTTCAACTCGAGGTCACAGGGTAGACCCCTCTAGTTGGTTCAATTGCATAGTGAGAGATGTAAATTTCAGGGATGCTGATTAAGAGTGTTTTTCTAAGGGACCGAAAATGAACCAAGGAAAATGAAAAATTGATGCCCCATCCCTAGAAGGGATATTTAAGGGGTTGGGTATGTTACCAATTGGTATCAGAGCATGGAAACAACACTTGGCTTGCTTGGGATCATGCACGAGTCACATAGAAAAACATTATTAGATAACTTATGGGGTAACACCCTTCTTTACCCCCCTTTCCATAAGAAACTTGTATGAACCTCTACTGAAGAGAGGAAAAACACCTTAAACTATTGATATATGTTGTGGAAGTCTGCACTTTAGGTTTCTAATGTTTCCAAGTAAGGAACTGACTTCACCTTACAATAATATGTGTTGTTCATGAATTGGTAGATTAATAACTAACATATTTTTTTTTATCAACACTCAAGCAGTCAGTGAACAACAAGAGATATACAATGTAAAGGATGGTGGCACATCAATATTTGATGGAGAGCTCCAACAATAGAGAGGAAAAATATGATGAAAGGAGGGTGGTGGAAACCCCTCCAAATTTAGCTGAAATTGTAAGAAGCCGCATGGTAGAATTACAGAGTTATAAGGTTGACAATGAAAGACTGATCAAGGAGTAGGATAAGAAGACTGAAATTAATGTAGTCATACTAAAAATCCTATTAGATATATAAAGGCAATTGAAACATGGTCCAACTGCCAGTCATGTGGACGTGAATCATAATAAGAAAACTCCAAGTCCACCTAAGATACAAAAGCATGGTCCTGAAATCAACCACACTAGGAGGAACACCTCAAAGAAGGCCCAACATGAAGCCAAGATACATTCAATGGAAGATACTTCAGAGTCCACGACTACTCTAAAAGCTTAATGGCTCAGATAACCATTTTAAACCTAAATGGGAAGGATTCCATTTGGTGGAAGGAGCTTAGGAATGTGAAAGGATTCCATGAGAGGGACTTGTCATGGAAACAATTTTAGAAATACTTCAAGAAAAAGTACATGTCATAAAAATACTTTGATGGAAAGACTAAGGATTTCTATGAACTCAAGTTGGGACAACTCACCAGAGATGAGTATATCAACAAATTTCTCGAGTTGATGAGGTATGTGCCCTATATAAAGGATGAAAAGGTAAATATGCAATGATTTATTAGTGGATTACCTCAGTCTTACAGGGACATGATTGATTTTGATGAGAGAAATACCTTAGAAGATACAATTCAAAAAGAAAGGTATTTATATTACAAATTAAAGAGTAATATAGAACCCCATGAAATCTGGAAGAAGAAAATAATTCAGGATTCAAGAACAAGGGGTTTAAACCCTCAATATTTAATAACCCTAGGAAGAGCTCTAGGATGAGCCTTCCTTCCATAAGTGTGTATCAAAAAAAAATTCCCTCCCTGAGTGGGAATAAACCATTCAGAATATCCCCAAGTAAGACTGATAACACGAAGAGAGAACCCTTGAAATGTTGGGTTTGTGGAGAGGAACATTTGTTGAGGGACTATCCGCATAGGAAATGGAACAATAGAAGGGTATACAACATACAGGAGGCTACCACATTCAATGATGTGACTAGGACATTTCCACAAATTTATGCAGCCTTGGATAATAGACAAGTTGACCACCAAGTTTCAGTGGTGGAGATGGAAGGTATGATTGCCAACCATCATGTTTCCATTTTAATTGACCCTGGTTCTAATTTGAATTATGATGCCCCTCAAACTATTGATAAATGTAAATTGCAACAAGTTAAACATGCTAAATCATTGATGGTACAACTAGCCACTAGAACCAAAAGAAAAGTAACATAAGTCATACCAGCATGCCAATTTATCATGAGTGGGTTTCCCACCCAAGAAGACCTAAACATACTTCCTCTAGGATCTTATGATCTGTTGATTGGCATGAACTAGTTGGCTGACCACAAAACCAAGTTGGACTGTTACAATAAAACTTTGGAGTGTGAAAAYGAAGAAAGAAGAAGGGTAACCCTACAAGGGATTCAAAAGCATGTCTCAGTGAGACAAATATTATCCCTCCAATTGAAGAAGTATTGCAGAMAGGGATCTCCCTTATATGCAATACAAGTACTAAAATCTATTGTGAATGAAAAACCTAGCCCAGTGGACCATCCCATATTGAGAGAATATAAATATGTATTACYAGAAGAGGTGCTAGGTCTACCTCTGAGAAGGGATATTGATTTTTCAATAGAACTTTTACCARGAGYAGTGCTAATGTTTAGAACACCCTATAGAATGAGTACACCCGAGATARTTGAGCTCAAATTATAGCTGAAGTAGATGTGGGACAAAGGATACATTCATCCTAGTGTGTCCCCATGGGGATCACTAACCTTGTTTGTGAAGAAGAAAYATGGCACACTCAGATTATGCATAGATTATAAACAACTCAATAATATGACCATCAAGAATAAGTATCCGTTGCCAAGAATCAATGACTTGTTTGACCAATTAAGGGGTTCTACCATCTTCTCCAAGATTTAATTGAGGTATGGATACCATCAGGTCCAAATTAAATATAAAGACATGTACAAGAAAACCTTTAGGACAAGATATGGTCACTATGAATTTGCGGTGGTTCCATTTGGGCTTACCAATGCACCAACCACTTTCATGTGCTTAATGAATAACATATTTAAAAATTTCTTGGATAGGTTTGTGTTGGTTTTCATTGATGACATCATAATATATTCCAATAATAGGGAAGAACATGAAGAACATATCAATGTAGTACTCCAAAAGCTAAAATAACATCAACTCTATGTTAATCTTAGTAAGTGTGACTTTTTCCATAAACAAGTCCATTACTTAGGCCATGTTATTTTTGAGGAAGGAGTGGAAATTGATCTTGACAATATTAAATCCATCGTGGATTAGCCTACCCCAAATGATGTATCTGATATCAAATCCTTTATGGTCCTGGTGGGATACTATAAGATATTCATAAGAGGATTCTCCAAGATTGGTTTCCCAATCACCTCCCTTCAGAAAAACAAAGTTAAATTCATTTGGACATCAAATTGTGAAGAAATATTTCAACATCCGAAACACCTTCTAACCAATGCACATGTACTAAATATTGCAGATCCAAACAAAGACTTCCTTCTGTGTACATATGCCTGCAAGGAAGGGCTCAGAGGAGTCCTTATGCAAGAAGGACATGTGATTTGCTACGAATTTAGAAAATTGAATGAGAATGAAATCAATTATGTGACCCATGATATGAAATTGGTTTCCATAGTTCATGCTTTAAAAATGTTGAGGCATTACCTCTTAGGTAGGAGTTTTATACTTATGAAATACCATAGTGGATTGAGGTATTTGTTTGACCAACCAAAACTCAATGTGAAACAAGCTAGCTGGATGGCTCTCCTTAGTGAGTTTGATTTCAAAATAAAACATATCAAAGGAAAGGAGAATAGGGTGGTTGATTCCCTTAGTATAAGTATGAAATTAGTTCACCTGGAAGCTGTAAGCACTAGTGAATCAATCATCAAAGAGAGAGTCAAAAGTGCACAAGAAATAGATGCATTTTTCTAGACTGTGAAAGCATACCTAAAGCAAGAGCCCACAGGGCTGAAGTATGAAGTTTATTATATTCTTAATGAAGGACTACTGACCTACAAGGGAATATTGTATATTCCAAATTGTGATGACTTGAATAGGTTCATAACGGATGAACTACACAAGAGACCATATACCAGTAATCCTGGTTATCAGAAAATGATCATGAACACTAGGAAACTATTTTATTGGCCAAGATTCAAAAATGACATAGCTTATTACTCAGCTAAGTTTCTAGAGTTTCAACAAGTCAAGGAATAACACTGGAACCCAGAAGGGTTGTTTCATCTCCTACCAATTCCCGAATGGAAATTGAAAACCATCTCCATGGATTTCATCACAGGATTACCAAGATCAACCAAACAAAATGATGCAATCATGGTAGTTGTGGAGAAACTGAGAAAAAATGCTCGCTTCATACCTGTCAAGTCAAATTTCAAGGAAATATTTGTATTTCCAATATCTTCATGAAAGAGATATTCAGACTGCATGGAATTCCTAAAGAAATAATATCCGACAGAGATATAAATTTTACTTCAAACTTTTGGAAATATCTGTTTGTTGGTTTTGAAACAAAATTTCTCTTTAGTACAACCTATCACCCTCAAACTGATGGGCATATAGAGAGGGTAAGCCAAGTATTAGAAGACATGTTGAGGATGCATGTAATGCATCAACCCAAGAAGTGGGAGGACTACCTACCACTGGTAGAATTTGCTTACAACAATGGATATCAAGAGTCATTAAAAATGATTCCTTTTGAAGCCCTCTATGGAAGGAAATGAAACATTCCAATAAGCTGGAACAACCTAGTAGACAAAGTTATAATTGGGTGAGATATGCTAAAGGAAATAGAACGACAAGAGATTCATAGCAGGAAAAATATGAAGATAGTCGTGGATAGACAAAAGAGTTGTGCATACCTGAAAAGGAATCCTAGAGAGTTCAAAGTAGGGGGTCATGTGTATCTTCGAGTTAGACCCAGGAGAAGCTCCTTGAGGATGGGAGCTTGTGCAAAGATGGAACCCCGGTATTATGGACCCTTTGAAGTTTTGGATAGAGTGGGAATAGTAGCCTATCGGCTAGCACTCCCTCCCATAGTGAAGGGACATAATGTTTTCTATGTTTCTTTATTAAATAAGTATGTACATGATTCTAATCATATTATTGACTGGTATTTGATTCAGGTGGAACCCGAGGGAGAATTCCTGCCAGAACCTCAATGCATAATAGATAAGAAAGAAACCCCACTCAGGAAAAAAACCATTGCATAGGTGAAGGTGTAGTGGAAACACTTTGTCCCATATGAAGCCACATGGGAAATGGAATATGCCATGCGACATGCATATCCATTTTTTTTTACTTCTGTACATAAAGAGAACATCAACATATATAAAATCGAGGGCGATGTTCCTTTAAGGGGGAGGGGATTGTAATACCTATGTTTCTTCCAGTTTGTAAATATAAATATAATTGTCCAAGAGAATATGATAGACTAAATATGTGTGAATGTTTTATTTGATGAACCCTTGTATAAAAGGGTCAATGTATGAATTTCTATTATTAATAGAATTTGAATATGTGTTGAACAACTATTGAAAGGGGCAAAGTTTTCCAAGATATACCATGGATTCTATGAGAAATATGGTGAAGGGAAACCAAGTATGGTTGAAAACACCCTCACCAAACCAATACCTACTGGGTGTAATTTCTCAACCGTCCTATGACCCATAAATAAATTACTAGTCAAGCTGGTAGTTGGAAGGACATCCTAAAGAGTTAATGAGGAGATGGGGCAGGGTTCCCATCTATAAGGATTCCTTTCCTGACCATGAATTGGGATCCAGACCCATGAAACATTGTCGAGGAAGGAAAGAAAGGAGGTAATTTGTGGATAGAGACAAATCTTCTAGATAGAAGAGAGGGAAAAACACTCTCTAGAGAAGAGGAGGATACTTTGACTTGGAAGTTGAAAGGAAAAGATGAGTTGTAATCTCATTTTCGATAGAAGAAGCCATGGATAGGGTTTGGCTACAAGCTAATAAATGAGGATGACGAGTGAATAAAGAAGTACTCGTGAACACCTTTGTTAAGAACCAAATATCAATATAGCATAGAAAAACCTCAGAATAAGTACTCAACGCCTTGAAAAAGAGAGAATTTCAAATAATAAGACTCTTTGATGGGGCAACCTCCTTTTACCCCATATAAATGTTCAAGTACAAGATGATTCCAAATGAAAATGTCTCCTTGGTATATATAGGAGACTAGGAGGTATAATTACAATTAATGGAATAAAGTAGACATAAATAAAATAACATTACTAATGTAATATGCCCCAATTAAGGGGTAATGAGCCAATATTAGGGATTAACATACCCTTCCCCTTGAGATAAGTGTTGTTCACAACGATTGAGTAACTCTGGATGCTTCTGTATAAAAGACTCATGTTCCCAAGTGGAATCTTCAACCAACGGTTTCCTCCATTTAATGAGATACTCTGAAATGGATCTATTCCTCATTTGTCGAATTCTTGTGTCAGTGATATTGGGGCTCAATATTATTTTTCCTTCCACGTCAAGTTATGGAAATATAGTTTGAACTAGGATCTTGTCACCTATAACCTTATTTAAGCATGAAACATGGAAATGGGTGTACTTCATTGAAGATGCATGCAACTCCAATTTGTATGCCATATTACCAATATTTTGCAACACCTTATAAGGGCCATAGTACTTTGGTGATAATTTATTATCCTTCTTGGCTTGCTTGAGGGATCATCTATTTGTATGGTTGTAGTCTTAAAACACCCAATCCCCTACTTTAAAAAGAAATTCTTTCACTCTGATGTTGATGTGCTTGTTGTTTCATGTGATTAGCTGTGCCATGGTTGGCTTGTCCCTTTAAGATTTGGAGAACTTATTTGTTGATGCCACCGATGTGATCTTCCAACTGTGAACCTTAGATTTTTATTTTAGAAGAAGTGATGGAAGGAGGGTGGGTATCCCATAGAGTTCATAAAGGGAGTTTTCATTTTTGTTGTAGTATGAAAGGAGGTGTTATACCACCATTACGCCAAGGGTAACCATTTTGAACCATTGTGTTTGTTTATCGGAGACAAAGCAGCAGAGTAGCCTTCTATACATTTCTTCACTAACTTGGTTTGTCCATGATTGAGGATGATAGGATGAGCTATGAGCCAATTGAGTACCCAAAACAAGAAAATAATTTTGTCAAAATGTCCAGTGAAGATGGGATCTCATCACTTACAATAATCTTTGGGCTAGCATGTAGATTTTGAACTATCTCCATGAATGCGGTGGAAAGCTGTAATAGCTTTGAAGGGATGAGAGGGGTGCACAAAAGTGTGTGTACTTAGTCATTCTATCAACAATCACCATGATGACACTCTTTCCTTCAGACTTGGTAACCATGTGATGAAATCCATGGAAACCTCAGCCCAACACCTTTGACTTAGGATGGCTAATGGTTGTAAAATACACAGGGTCTTAGTTGTTTCCACCTTATTTTGTTACTTGAAACCAAACATTACACTTGAAAACTTTGAACATTAGTTTTAGGCCATCCCAAAAAAAAAAATCCTTCTTGACTCTCTATGGTAGGTTTTCAAAAATGCCAAGTGCCCTCCCCTCATATTGGAGAGGTGTGCAATTACAATGGTACCTTTTTGTTTGAGTTGGGAGTTCTTACCAAATATAAGTGATCTTTGTACCATAGTGAATCCTTTTCCCATGTAAATGTATAAATTACCTTTGGAATCACACTGCAACCTTTGAATGAGAGTCCACACTTTTTGTCATTCTACCATTTCATCCCTTGCTTCTATTATCCAATCAAGTTGGATGATCGAGATAGCATAGAGAACACTCAACATATTCATTATTTCTTGAGGAAGTACACATATGCCACAACATTTTGCTTCCCCTTTTTATAGACAATTTCAAAATCATAACCCAATATCTTGGTTACCCATTTTTGTTGTTCTTCTAAAAGATAGTGTTTGTTCCAAGAAGTGTTAAGACTATCATGATGCATTTTTGACCTTGGAAGTGTCTACCTAGCTGGTAAGGATGCCATTTCCTCAATGCATGTGGTATTGCCATCATTTCCTTCTCATAAATGGGTTTTGTGTAAGTCCTTTCCCAGCCAGGTGAACAACTTTAAAAATCCGAGGGGATTTCCTTCTTTTTTGTCACGACAACACCATGACCATTTCTCGAGGCATCACATTTCAAAATAAGGTTTTGTTAAGTCTAAAGTGGTCAAGACATGAGCTTTTCGCATCACCTCTTTAAGTTGTTCAAAATATTTAGTTTCCTTTGGAGTCTATGAAAATGCATCCTTCTTAGTTGGTATGCGTTAAAGGTGTTGTTATTCTTACATAGTTCCGAACAAACTCTTGGTAGTAACCTATCAAACCCAAAATCCTCTAAGATTCTTCAATGTTTTGGGAGTCGTCTTGTCCATCATGGCCCCAATCTTGTTAGGGTCTACCTTGACACCTTCATGAGATGGCCAAATACTCATCCTTTGCTCCAAAGAAACATTTGGATGGTTTGGCATATAGTTGTTGCTCCTTTAATAGTTAGCACCTTGTCAACATGTAGCACATGATCCTCCCAAGACTTTCTATAGATTAATTATATCATCAAAATACTAACACAAATTTTGAAGGAAGCGATTAGAAAATGGAATTCATCAACCCTTGGAATGTGGAGTGCATTTGTAAGGCCAAAGGCATGACCAAAATTCATAATGGCCTACATGCGTTCACTTAATGTTTTTTTTGGGATATCTTCTTCCTTCATTTCTAATCTGATGATACCTGAATGAAGATCAATTTTGTGAAATAGATTTCTCCATGTAGTTTATCTAACAATTCGTCAATGGCGGAGATGAAACATCTTTAATAGTGATCTTGTTGAGCTCTCTATAATATGGACACATCATGCATGGGTTATCTTTCTTGAATAAAACACCAACATTTGCGGAGTAGAACTTTGGCTAGGTCTATAAATGCTAGCCTCTAACATTTCTTCAACCATGTGCTCGGTTCACTCTTTTTGGGAATAAGGGTATGCATGGCACGATGGTGAGGAGGAACCTCCGAGTGGAAGTGAATTTCATGATCATGATTTATGGTGGGTGGAAGACCTTTGGGAATATCTTCAAATACTTTGGAATGCTTGTCAATGATCCTTAGTCTTGAGGGAATAGATAGCTTAGATGTTTGAATGTCGGGTGAGCATAGTTGTGAAATAGTGCCTTGATGCCCCTTTTTTTCAATAATTTTTCATGCCATTAGAGCTTATCACTTATGCTTTGGGGTTTTGTGTGATACCTCTTAGCAGTAATTTCTTTTCCTTCCAATTAGAAAATTTCATGAAAGTTCTTGAAAATTCACAAAATCCCTTGTTCCTAATGATTGTAACGGTTGGATTCCTAGTACAGCATCAACTGCCGCTGGGTATAGAAATCATTGGACTGGTAAATTACATATTCCCCCATAGTAAGATTAATCTTATTGCATTTTTCTTGAGAAGTAATGGATTCCTCCATCGCAATCATTACTTGAAACTCTGGCTAGATGCTTATCTGAAAGGGAGTGAGAGCTTTGTCCTAATTTATAGTGAATGAAATTATAGTCACGCCATAATCAATTAGAATTATTACCTTTTTTCTTCATGATATGAGTACTGCCATAATCAATTAGGAGTATTACCTTTTTCTTCATGATGTATCCTTCGGTCTTGAGATTTTGAGGAGTGTTAATTCCTGCCAATGCATTACACAATATCATGGGAGTCAACTCCTCAGACAAAATTGCTTCTATGTTTTCATCTTGAGATGGTTTTTGTTCTTCTTATTCTTCCTCTTCACAATCTATGTAGAATAATTTATTCTCACCACACTTATGTCCCTTACTGTACTTGTTGTCATAATTAAAGAATAAAACATTTTATTTTCTTTCCTCCAATTGTTGAGGTGTCAGCCTTGTAGGTTAAGGTGTTTTAGAAGAAGGAGCATTATTCTCTCTATAGATGTTAGGATTGGTCCTTCTAGTAGTCATAGGCATATTTTTACTTTCAACATTTCTTGCCATCTTAAATGCATTCTCCTATGATTTGGGATCCCAAAGTCGAACCTCATGCTGAATGTTATCCTTTAAAGTTCCCATGAACACATCAATTAAGTGCTCATATGGAATATCAGTTACCTTTATATTCACTCTTTGGAAGTTCTCAATGTGCTCAGTAACTGAACCCTTTTTCTTGAGATTTATCAATTGGCTAAAGAAGGTATTGCTCCATGTATCCTCATAGTGTGCTATCATTTCTTCCGTGAAAATTGTCCAAGTGACGAGTGATTTGCAAGAACAAAGCCATCGATACCATACAAATTGATTGGGTTCTAAATATAACGAAGCAATTCGTACCTTTTGTGTATGTGGAACATTATGTAGATCAAAGAATTTCTCCATCTGAACTATCCATGTGATTGGGTCCTTGGCATCAAACTTCCTCATATCGATCTTTGGAACGTGGTTGGTCTTGAACACAAAGTTGGAGTTTCTCCTCATCATGAATTTCATGGGATACATTTTCACTTTCAGGTGTCCTCTCTATTAGGAAAATTTTCAATCCTTCCATGATATCCCCTTTTAAACCATCCATCTTAGTATCCAACTTAGATTCCATTGAATCCATCATCTCTTGTAGTTCATCTTTGGTTACTATCCTCTTTTGTAAATCATTTATGTACCTACGCATTTCTTAACCTTCATCAAGAGTCCAAGTAGGATTGTCTGGAGGCTTATTTGGTGTAGAAGTTCCCTTTTTTGGTGGCATGTTGGCCAAGAATCACTTTAAAAATTTATTTTGAGGTGGTTCTGCTAGACAATCTTCCTTTTATTGTATCTCCCAAATTTTGGCCCTTCTGAGTATGAATTTTTATTTTTTGTAGGTCTCTGATATTTCTTCTCTTCAATTCCATAGGTCTGATAAAAATTGGATGTGCCAAGTGGAATTTATGGTAACTTCCCTGCAACTTGCTGATTTTTGGCCTTTCCAGGAGATCTCACTTGTATAGCGTGCCCCGCACAAAATAATTGATATAAAATTTTGAAACTCATACCAGAACTACTACAGGATGTCCACTATCTAATGCAACTAGTATCACTCACTTTGGATACTATAGGAATAATTTATGAATGTTTTCCCTAGAGAACTTGCTTGAGACTAGTCAATAGGACTAGTCAGATACCCTATCTTCCACAGGGTGTATCTACAAATTTAAGATGACCCAGAATATGAAATTTCTACCACGATACCTTACTAATTTATGAGAATATCCTCTGCATTTGAGGGTATGAAACATTACAAAAAACATTTTATAGCGATAATTCCGCAATGACTCAATTCATAATGATTCCAAAACCCTATATTACAAGGGTTGTATCTCCGAAAGTGTAAGGCCTCAGGAGATGAAATTCTAACCCAACGTACCTTGATCTGTATAATAAATATATTCCAAGTCATTCCTTATGAATAGTTTTAGAAAAAAAATTATAGAGAAAATTCCACGATGTCTCAGATGTAGCAGCGAAACCCCAAGACCTTGAGCTCTGATACCTTATGTTAAGAACCAAATATCAATATAGCATAGAAAAACCTCAGAATAAGTACTCAATGCCTTGAAAAAGAGAGAATTTCAGATAATAATCCTCTTTGAGGGAGAAACCTCCTTTTACCCCACATAAATGTTCAAGTACAAGATGATTCCAAATGAAAATGTCTCCTTGGTATATATAGGAGACTAGGAGATATAATTACAACTAATGGAATAAATACGACATAAATAAAATAACATTAATAATGGAATATGCCCCAATTAAGGGGTAATGAGTCAATATTAGGGCTTAACAACCTCCTTTCTTGAAGTAGAGAAAACCAGAGACCCAGTTCCTGTGGGAGGAGTAGAGAAACCTTCGTCCCTGACTATTGTGGAGAAAAGAGAAAGAATATATCTCATAGCATCATGGTATAGCTTGGGGATGGCCGATGGTAAATCCGTCAACAATGACTGTACCTATGGTTGGGAGGAAATGGGCACCCCTTTCAGCAGTTACTCCATATTTTCCAATTATGATAAGTATTTTCATACTCTACATAATATATTGGATGTGATAATGAAAGTTTTGTGTTTATAATTAAGTCTTTCAGTATCAAAACAGTTATTAGAAATGATCCTTGTTTTTTGTATACTGTTATATCTATATGATATTTGATTTATCTTAGTTTCATTGTTAGGGGGTCATGGGATATGAGTCTGCAGGAGAATCGGGGGTAGGAATAACTGAAATGACTAAGTCTTGATGATTCTTTGAATCTGCCTTAGTGGGAATGTCAAGTTCCTCTCTGTGGGAGAAGAAAGATTCCCTTCAGACCAACCACCCATATGATTGAGGGCTCATTCCCATGTCCTTAACCAAATTCCTACTAAAGGATTAGCAGTTATTCCCTATAATTTCCAAAGTATCCATGTGACCAGGGTCTCAGAACCCTGCGCTAGTTCAAAAGGGGATAGCTCTTTCGGGACTTCGGGACTAGTGAATCCACGATCCTCGAAAACACTCGAAGGCTAAAGTCACAAATCGACGAGGGTCATCGATCAGGGGATTCAGTTTGGATCTCTTTCATCCATTATATCAAACGTAGTAAGGGATGCGTTAATAGCTTCAGTGAAGTGTTACTTCAAGAGATTAGGAGTGATCTAGTGTCGAAACTCATGAAGGCCAGAGTGATGGAGTAAATTTGGACCGTTGCAAAGGGAAGGACATGTGCCCACAGATCAATGATCATCTAGGAGTTTGAGTAATTGGGTGATATAGGGACATGTGAATTTCCCCCAGAGCTTTGTAAGCTGGAGTAAACCCTAGTCGTAGATGCTAGGTGTATGTGGTGATAGATCCAACATGGTGTGGAAGAAAATCCGAGAGATACATGCCGAAATACTAAATGCCAAAATGCCGAAGTGATGAGGACCATTCGATGAATGGGTATGTCAAAAGAAATCTCATGGTCCAGAGCCTTCGTACTCCGAAGTATCTTTTCCAAGGGCTTTCAAGGTGTGAAAATTTTCGAAGTCGTGAACGTAGAAATAAATCTCAGCCGTTGATGGGGAGAGGATGTGTGGTGCCATATTTGAGAGTACGGGGACTTATCCCTTCTAGGGATTTACATCTAGAGGATTTGGTAAGCCCCAAAGCTCGGAGCCATGAAGTAACGAGGACCATGGATCTACAGATCCACGCGGATAAATATCACTTGTGTGATGGGGGTGATGTGGCCCACTAACATCATCTTAGGTGATGTGGACTCGTAGCCACGGTGCCATGTGTCACCCAGATTTGGTTGATTCACCCATCCCTTGTGCCTATTATAGCATGACATGGGTCACCCCCTAAGGAGGACATGTGTCACCCCTCGATCCTCACCACGTGTCAATTTCTGGCTGGTTCTTGCCCAACCAATGTGGTTGGTGATGTATACATGACTCTAGGAGTTTGGATAACTTTGAGAGTTAAAGGATTTTGGGGATGTGTTATAATTTATGAACGTCCAACATAAAATGTCGAACACCAAACGCCGAAGGGCCAAGGCCACATGGTGAAATTTCAGGAGTTTGGGAGTTTGGGCATAGTATGGTAAAAAGGAATGTTCAACAGAGATATCCAACCGTTGAAAAGTTGAACACATGGGACGAAGACCGTTAAACATCGATCGTTGAAGGGATAAGACATGTAGCGATATTTAGGGACTTCAGGGGTTAGGAAAAAGGAGTGTTCTGCACTGAATACCGAAGACCCTTTTTAACCATATATCTCATCGGAGGATGTGGACTGTTGATCCCCTCCTCTTTTTTGTCGATCTGATAATTTTACAACACTTTTGGAACTCTCGAAGTCCAATAACTTTAGAAGTGCCGAAACCTTTACTAACGTAGGTTCTTAGCTCCTGGTTTTCAGCCTGAGTTCACGAGGACTCCCCCACTAGTTGGTTCAAGCGCACTGGGAGAGATGTAAATTTTGGGGATCCTGATTAAATCATTTTTTATTAAGTAAGGGACCGAAAAATGAACCAAGGAAAATGAAAACTTGATGCCCCATCCCTAGAAGGGTGGTTTAAGGGGTTGGGTATGTTACACCAAAACTGACTTGCAAGGGGTTAAGAATACAATGCAAAAACATATACAATCTTTAGTAATCACTTAAAATCCTAAGCATATATATAAATTCTCAAATTATAAAGAACATGTACACATAGGGTTTTGGGACAAAGATAATATCTTTTATTCAAATTCAAGATTAAAGGTTACAACCTTTCCTTGCTAACATCGCTCTACGAACTAAGTCTGGGCTCCTTTGTCGTGGATCCAAGTGCATCAATCCCACATAGAATTCTCACAACCAACATTCCATCAAGGGAATAAGGAAGGGTTTCATAGGGAGAATGGTTGGAGGGAAAATTTGAGGCTTAAACTCAGAGAAAGATGCAAATCTTGGGTAATGAGAGGGAAAGGATTTTGGCAGAGTTTTCTTATTCTCTTGTTCATATATCCAAATGACTCCCCAAGACCTCTTTTTATATGAGAAAAATATGTTTATTTGGTTTGGGGACAGGCTACAAGGCATAATATGGTTAGGAACCCCTCTGTAGCTCGTAAACTCTGTCGAAATACATGTAATTTTATATTGTTTGCAACTTTTAGAGGTAAACATGGGATAACTATCACGCAACAAACATATATACGTGGGATAACTAGCATTCAAATCACTTGTGTACGTGGGCTATTAGTGCAGAAGGGTGTGTACATTATCCAAAAAATGGTTTTATAGAAGTGGGCCAAGGAGGCCACCTAGGGGAACGCTCACCTAGGGCGCACAAGTCAATCACCTAGGCGCAACACTTATTTACCTTTTGATGAGTAATTAAATATATATATATATATATATAATAAATGGTTCCCTTGGTATATAAGGTGAATCGGGACTAAAATAAAGCATTATTACCTTTTCTTCTAAAGCTATGTGTCTTGGTTGTTTTCTTTTCTGAGTTTGCATTTTACATTAACGACAATTTTGTTTTTAGGTTTTCTAAAGAATAACTAGTGCACCTTCCTTCATGGTTGCCTCCTGGTGACTCCATTTTCCATGCTTCCACCTCTGAGAGAAATCTTATCTCATTATCTAGCCACTCTCTTAGGGAGAAAATCATTTCCTTTGAGTTTTCTGAGGTAGAAGGGAGGACGCACCAACTAGGGTTTGCGCCCTTGCTGGTTTATTTTTTGTGGGTATGAAGTGAATGCACCCTCTTCCATGGATTCACTAGGATTCTCCCACTAATCCATGGAGGTCACTCTGAGATCACCAACACGTCTTGGCCACTCCCGGGTCACCCTGGTCTGGATCTCCATTTGCTTGGTCACCTAAACTAATGGTGTGCCCCTGTTTAGATTTGCGCCCCTAAGGAGAGTTTTAGTCAGAAGATGAGCTATGTCTTGCATGGTCACCTTATCCTGTAGATTGTCTTATTGGGTAGATCAA
>SNQJ01S0155468.1:0-10184 GCA_010110895.2 Picea sitchensis | reverse complement strand
TCTAAAGCTATGTGTCTTGGTTGTTTTCTTTTCTGAGTTTGCATTTTACATTAACGACAATTTTGTTTTTAGGTTTTCTAAAGAATAACCAGTGCACCTTCCTTCATGGTTGCCTCCTGGTGACTCCGTTTTCCATGCTTCCACCTCTGAGAGAAATATTATCTCATTATCTAGCCACTCTCTTAGGGAGAAAATCATTTCCTTTGAGTTTTCTGAGGTAGAAGGGAGGACGCACCAACTAGGGTTTGCGCCCTTGCTGGTTTCTTTTTTGTGGGAATGAAGTGAATGCACCCTCTTCCATGGATTCACTAGGATTCTCCCACTAATCCATGGAGGTCACTCTGAGATCACCAACACCTCTTGGCCACTCCCGAGTCACCCTGGTCTGGATCTCCATTTGCTTGGTCACCTAAACTAATGGTGTGCCCCTGTTTAGATTTGCGCCCCTGAGGAGAGTTTTAGTCAGAAGCTGAGCTATGTCTTGCATGGTCACCTTATCCTATAGATTGCCTTATTGGGTAGATCAATTGGTATCAGAGGCTCAATATCCATGGAAAACCTTCCAATCTTGAATATTGAGCCAATTTTGTTTTTTTTTTGGGGGGGGTTCATGAAATAATTCAGAGTTTTCCCATTCCAAGGTTTCCATTTTATGCAAGAAGATCCATAGATCTCATAAGCCCCAAGGGCGCCCACATATCCATTTCCATAGAGAGGAGCTCCACAGATCTAAAACAATACATATCTCTCCCTCTAGACCAGTTCAAGCTCTGTTGCCTTAGGGTTTTGATTCCTCTGTTCTCAAAAGAGAGTCCTTTGTTCAGTATTGCAACCTAGGGGCACATTTTCTCTTCAAATGGACTCACAATTCCTCCACACAAAGATCCTTTGGTAGTTGACTCAGATTCCAACACATCAAATCCTGTCCAAGATCTTGCCTTCGTCCTCAATGTGATGCTCAGAATGCAACAAAAAAACAATCCAGATCCATTCTGGTTGGACATTCGAATCCAAATACCCAAGTTTGTTGGGAAAACGAATGGTGAAATGGTGGATTGTTGGATTCGTAGCCTATCCACCTATTTCAATACATGTCCAGGCCTTACCAAGGAAAGAAAACTCCAGATTGTCGCCTTGCAATTAGAAGGACTGGCACAAACTTGGTGGGATACAGAGCAAAAGAAGACCACATTTGTGATAGATGTTGGGGATGCTCTAGAATAATCTAATTTGTAACCCATCACAACCTGGGCTCGACTTTTCAAAGCTTTGAGAAATCACTTCTACCCACCTAGGTATGTGCAATCCTTATGGATCAAATGGCACCAACTTCGACAACTCCCTTCAAAAGGAGTGAAAGGCTACATAGACTTATTCTGCAAGATGTGCCTCTTACTTCATGTTCCATATCCAGAAGAGGTACTCATATTAAAATTTGTGGCTGGTTTATTAATTCAATTCTGTTGAGAAGTAGAGCTATTTGAAAATCCAACTTTAGATTAAACATTTCAGAGATCTTTGGATATAGAAAGGAAAGTCATTCCTAGAGGTCGTATTCCTCAGTCCATCCCTTACACCAACCCCCCCCACCTCTCAACCATGCAGCTCCCATCCCTCATCCCTCTTTCAACCTCCTCGGACTCAAAACCCCACACCCAATACAACTATAAGGACACCTTGGTGCTCATTCCACAAAACTACTTCACACAATTCATCAGATTGTCGAATCCTCCAAAATACAAAAACCAACAAAAATCTACTCACTAAGATCATTGTGCCTTCCCAAGTAGAAGATACTGAATAAGTTCCTCTAGAAAATCCCACAGAAGTAGATCCCTCATTGATTCTAATGACCCAGGAAGATTCAAACGCATCTACCCAACCCCTCTTCGCCCATAACTGCCAAATCAAAAACACCTTGGCTTTACTGATTATGGACAATGGAAGCCATAAAAATTTGGTGTCTCAAGCCCTTGTCAACCACCATAATCTTGTCGCCACTTCACATCTGCAACCCTATCAACTCGGATGGGTCCAAAAGGATGGCCCTCACCTCCTAGTTTCCAAGCATTGTTTGGTCACTTTCACCATAGGCCAATTCAAAGATACTATCCTCTGTGATGTCTCCCCCTTGGATTGTGTGGATTTGTTTCTCGATATACCATACCAAACCCAATGAAATGCTATATATATAGCCAAATCCCACCAGTGAAAAATTACCAAAGAAGGAGACACTTATATCTTAACTGCAGCAAAACCCAAACCCCCTTGTACAAAGGAACAAATCCCACATGTACACTTAAACCATTGTGTCTCTATCTGTTTGGTGCACCCAATAACATGAAACAATACAATGAACCTTCTTCCTGAAACTATGACTCCCCTCCTCCATGAGTTCGCAGAGTTATTTCAACCTCCATAGGGACTTCCCCCCTCCCTCCACATTGACCATTCCATTCATCTCATCCACGGATCTACCTTACCTAACGCCCCTACTTACCGGTTGGACCCAACAGAAACATAGGAAATGGAAAGAAAACTGATCGACCTCATCAACTCTGGCCACATCCAACCTTCATCTTCTCCCTGTGCTTCTACCGCCTTTGTCATCCCTAAACAAGATACCTCAAAAATGTGCCTTGTCACTGATTATCGAGCCTTAAACAAAGCCACAATAAAAAACCGTTACCCCCTTCCCTTGATTTAGGAACTACTCGACACCCTCTAAGGAGCTAAGTGGTTTACTAAATTGGATTTGACAGTCGACTACCATCAAGTTTGAATGAACCCAGATGATGTTTGGAAAACAATGTTCAAGACCAAATTTGGTCTTTTTGAGTGGAAAGTCATGCCTTTCAGTCTCACCAATGCCCCATCCACTTTCATGAGGCTCATCAATGACATCTTCAGATAACATTTGCTTTGATTTGTGGTCATCTACTTAGATGACATTCTCATCTCCAGTTGGACATGGGACACTCACATGCAACATGTTCGACAAGTTCTCCAAATTATCGAAGAACAAAAGTTGCAATTCAAAGAGAAGAAATCATATTTTGGTCAAACTTCAGTCCCCTATATTGTATTTTTGGTCATCTCAGAGGGTATTCAACCAGATCCATATCACATCCAAGAATTGAAACAATGGCCTCTACCTTCTTCACCTAAGGAGTTGAAAATCTTTTTAGGTGGCATCAATTTCTATCGTAAGTTCATTCCCTCTTTTAAAAATCTTGCTCAACCTTTGCATAAACTCTCAAATACTTCTTCTACATTCATTTGGACCAAAGAAGAAACTACTCACTTTTCTCAGCTCAAAGATGCCCTCTGCTCATCCCCTGTTTTACATCTTCCAGACCTCTACCAACACTTCGAGATTGAGTCTGACGTCTCACAATATGCTATTGGTGCCATACTTAAATGGGGAGGACACCCCATTGCTTACCACTCTGAAACCCTATTGGAGGCAAAGAAAAATTATAGTACCTATGACAAGGAATTTTATAGTTTGGTGCAAGCACTCAAACAATGGAGGCATTATTTGTTGGGTAAATAAACCATTTAGCATACCGACCACCACCCTTTTATTTTCATCAACTCTCAATCGAATATTCAGGAACAAAGGCACCTTAAATGGGACTCCTACATTCAACAATTTCACTTAGTCATTAGATACAAGAAAGACACTTCTAATAAAATGGTTGATTTTCTAGGTCGACCTGCCACTCAAGTTCTTTCCATTCTAGAAGTACATTGTGCTACTTATGACACATGGAAATATCAATATGCTACTGACACTGACTTTCGAGAGATTTAGGAATCTTTGCAAAGCCCCACAGTGATCAATGAGACCCACTTCCTAGACTACACTATTCAGGATGGGTGGCTATATAAGTTGAATTTGTTATGCGTTCCACACTCAGAAGACCACCTCTTGCTCATTAGGGAAGCACATGCTTAAGCCTATGGGGGCCACTTCAGGACCACAAAGACCACCCAACATCTGCAATGCCATTTTCAATTGCCTTCCATGCAGCCTCAAGTTGAAAAATTTATCATAGCTTGTGCCTTATGCTCACAATCCAATCCATCCAACTGGAAGCATGGGTTGTATCAACCACTGTTGCTTCCTTCTCATCCTTGGGAGTCAATCTCAATGGAATTCCTAAGTGGACTTCCAACAACCCAAAAGAAACATGATGCAATCTGGGTAGTGGTATGCCACTTAAGAAAAATGACACTTTTTATCCCATGCACAAAGACTACGACAGCAGTGTAAACAACGAAACTCTATTTTTGTGATGTCTGGCCCCATTTTGGCCTCCCAAGAAGCATCATCTCAGACCGAGATTCTCACTTCCTCGGTACATTTTGGAAGACCATATGGGCATTATTGGGGTGCCACCTCAATTTTTATACTACATTCCATCCTCAAATGGATGGCCAAATAGAGGTTGTCAACAGAGTCTTGATGTATTCTCTCAGAACACACTTTGGGCACAACAAACAATGGGACAATTACTTACACATTCTCTAGCATAGCTACAACAAGGAAACACATTCTTCTACAGGATTTTCACCTTTTGAAGTCTACTTGGGCTTCCAACCAGCATCTCCAACTAAGATTCCACTCACTTGGGCTCCTCAAGGTACCTTCCATCAACAATAGGAACAACTGTCAGCTCAACGATTTCTCAAAAAAATTGCACAACACCATAGTGTAGTCACATCAGCACTTAAAGCATCCCAAGATCATGCTAAGCAGCTCCATGACAAACAAATAACCTTCATGATATTTCAAGAAGGGGATCAAGTCTGGTTACACTTGGATAAGAAGCACTTCAAAGGCTACCATCACAAGCTTCTACCAATCAGATACGGTCTGTATACAATACTCGACAAGATTGGAGAAAATGCATATAGGTTGGATCTGCCACCACAACTGGGAATCCACAATGTCATTAATGTAAATCACTTAAATTTCTTTGAGCCTTCCCTCTTGGAATAACCAGTCACCATCACTCATCCAGTGGAAAAAATTCTTGATTTCCAACTCCCATTGGCCAAAGACACTATATTGGACACTCAAAGTCGCTCTACACGACACCAGACTTACACTTCATATCTAGTATCCCACCAAGGCCAAACTCCAACTCAGGAAAAGTGGATCGCAACTGATGTATTTCACATCAATTTTCCACATCTTCTCATGGAATCTGGGACACTTCTATATCTAAATAGGGAGGAATTGGGCCAAGGAGGCCACCTAGGGGAACGCCCATGTAGGGCGCACAAGTCAATCACCTAGGCGCAACACTTCTTTACCTTTTGATGAGTAATTAAATATATGTAAAATAAATTGTTCCCTTGGTATATAAGGTGAACTGGGACTAAAATAAAGCATTATTACCTTTTCTTCTAAAGCTATGTGTCTTGGTTGTTTTCTTTTCTGAGTTTTCATTTTACATTCATGGAAATTTCGTTTTTAGGTTTTCTGAAGAATAACCAGTGCACATTCCTTCATGGCTACCTCCCGGTGACTCTGTTTTCTATGCTTCCACCTCTGAGAAAAAGCTTATCCCATTATCTAGCCACTCTCTCAGGGAGAAAATCATTTCCTTCGAGTTTTTTGAGGTAGAAGGGAGGGCGCACCAACTGGGGTTTGCGCCCTTGCTGGTTTCTTCTTTGTGGGAATGAAGTGAGTGCACCCTATTCCATGGATGCACTGGAATTCTCCCACTAATCCCCAGAGGTCACTCTGAGATCGCCAACACCTCTTTTCCACTCTCAGGTCACCCCGGTCTGGATCCCCATTTGCTTGGTCACCCAAACTAATGGTGTGCCCCTGAGGAGAGTTTTGGTCAGAAGCCAAGCTATGGATTGCGTGGTTACCTTCTCTTGTAGATTGCCTTCTTGGGAAGATCAAGAAGTAAACCTCCCCAGTATGTTTGGAAAAGTATGGAAATGGATGGGTCAATGTCTTGGATTGATAGATGTGTCATTTTTGGACTATAACAGTGCAATAATCTATGCATATACTCTTATAATCTTCCTGTAATATCCTTTATGAACAAGTGTACACTTCAACCAATGCATTTAATTATGTGGTGGTAAGTTAACTATGACATCAATTTTATAAATATCAACTAACAAACCCTCTTTACACACCACATGCCCTAACAAGATTCCAAAAGGTGCACTGAAAATGCATTTCTTAATATTCAATGAAATTTGACATTGTCTACATCAGTCTAACATTAGTCTTAACACTTCAACATGATCCTTCAATAAACTAAACATTGTCCAATCATCTAAGTAAACTTCCAAAAAATTATGAATAAAGTACTTAAAGGCAACTACTACTACCCTTGAAATAATTGTAAGTGCATTTTTCAACCCAAATGGAATTACTCTATACTAGAACGATCCCCGTTCTCTAGAAAATGTTGTCTTGTGTCTATTTTCTAGTACTATCCTAATATGATGATATCCTGAAAACCCATTTGTAAATGAATATGCTTCTTGGCCTCCTACATTCTCTAAAACTTCATACATGGATGGGGTTGGAAAAGGATCATGCAAGAAAGAATCCTTCATTTTTCTCAAATCTACATAGATCTATATTCCCCCTTTGCTTCTTTTATTGTACTACCATAGGGATGATCCATTATGATTCTTCTATAGGTTCTATGCCACCAACCTCTAACATCTTGTAAATTTATTCTTTGACCTTCTACTTGTACACTAGATTTAACTTGTAAGGTCTATGTCTTATAGGTTTAGAATCTAGATTCAAATGGATCTTTAGCTATCCTATTTCTCCTGCTAATCCCTTCATCTCTGAAAACATCGTTGGAAACAAATCACTGTACTCATGCAGTAACTCTATGATTCTTTCTATTGTCTGATTATCCTAATAATCTCCAATTCTTGCAATCTTTGGGTTTTCTAAAGTTCCAATGTTTACCTTCTTGATCTTTAATGGTGCAACATAATATTCTGAATCTATCTTTGGAACTTCTACCCCTCTCTCTCCTTCAACTTCTTGGATCTCTATATTGTGCAAGTTTTCCTCTGCTAGATATTCTTCTTCTACGACATGATAACAATGCAACGACTATCTCACTATCTACTTCTTCTGATATGTTGTCACAATATCCAATTCAAGTTATTCAAAAATCATGTCTCTTTCTACCTTTAGTGTTGTATCTATCTTTGAAATTTCATTCTCTAAGGAAACTGTAATCACAAAATTATGTTGTATCTCTTCCCAATTTGCATTTTCCCTGTGATGTTCATGTTCTGTGTACCATTTCTTTGGAATTCCTTCTATTATGTGAATAAAATCATGTGGTCATTCTTTTGGTGGTACTATTATCCATTGAATTATACATCTTTCTACATGCTCTCTGGGCTATCAAATCCCATCATACTTCTCCTCATATCTATGTTCCTTCTTTGCGTCGAATTTGATATGCAGTAACCTCTTTCATTGATACCAGTTGTTGATATTTTCCTTATTTGTACCCTGCCAATGGGAAGGTGTAGCCTTAAAAGAAATATTTAATACTGGTAATATTTGATTTTCTACTACTTCTAATTCAAACTTCATTAAAAATTCTTCTAATTCATTCATACCATAAAAAGTAGGAGGATCTCTTACCTCTGAACCAACCCATCTTAGCACATGTGTCATTCTGGAACATCTTTGGGTAAGTAATTCATGTAATTGTTTCTACCATTTATCTAGTCCTGTGTCAAAGTCTGAAGCACAAGCAATAATACTCCTCCAACTCAACATTCCATCTGCAGTTGGGTTGATACAATCCTCTTCGCTCACAACAGTTCTATACATTTGATTTATGTCTTATGTAATAAAAATTTATGTCACACATTCTTCATACCTTCCTCCTTCTGAGGGATCTAATGGCACAATAAATATGTACTCCCCTTATTTAAATATCATCTTCCTGGTCTTCAAGTTAATAATAGCCTAGTTATCAAAATCAAAATCTAGAATCAACACCATTCGATATGGTGAAGTTTTATCTACTATGTTAACGACTTCAAAGTCTATTATTGTGCACACATCATCTAGGTCTATGGGTATTCCCTTCAATATACCAATTGGAATCACTCTATTCTAGTATTCTAGCTTCAACTGCATAGGTGAATACCCCAATGTAGGCTCCCCCATATCTTCCCATGTCTTATTTGGGAGAACATTGACTTCAGACCCTAAGTCTAGTATGATATCCCCCATATTAAAATCTCCAATGTTTCCATTTTACCTAAATTCCCTCTTGGGTTCTAATTTAATTTCTTCTCTAGAATTACGCTTCTCTAAAAAACATTGTAATATTTGTAAAGAATTTTTGTCATTCAACAACTTCACACAAGTCCCCAAAACAATTCTTAGATTAATTACGTGTTTTGATGGCTTCTCTATGTTAGTATGATCAAATAATGGAGGCATGTCATACACTATTATATCATCTATTGGTTTTGTTCTTGAAGTCAACACAATGTTTTCTTTCATAATATCATGTCTATCTTCTTTGAATGTCTCATTCTCTTTACATTCATCAAATTTATGTTCAGGTTCTGTATTCTTCCCGACTCATTGCTATTGGTCCTAATCCTTCTTTATTGCATCTCCTCCTGTCGTTACTCCACCTCTAGTAACTATGTTGATCTTCTTCACATCCTCTTGTCTGTTTTACACAACAATGCATTAGACGTCCTGATTGTTCTAGTTCCTCTTGTCATGTATCTTTACTAGAAGTGTCGGAAAATCTTATGTCTCGTGGTCTGCTGTGTGGAAATACATACATGTTGTAGGTGGTTGTGGACAATCTATTTCATAGTGATCGAGTTTCTGACAGTAGTGACAAACTACAAGTCCTATGCCTCCTCCAAAGCCTCCTCTTCCTATGAATCATCCTTTGTTTCCTTAGTTATATCCATGCAATGTATTATAATGTGGTCCATGACTGTACTATGGATGCACATTATTGTATTGTGGTGGCGCTATGCATTGTTGCATGTTTTTATACTGTGGTGGTTCTAAAAAATGTTGCATTTTACTTTAGTGTGGTGGTGTTGTAAACTATTGCGTGTTGTTATAATATAATTGCTACACATTATTGTATTGTTGTTGTTGTGAAAGTTGTTTTTCCATTAATTAATTTTTCACCTTATATGCATATGATGTCCTTTCCTTCATTATCTCCAAGGTTCTACAGTCCTTGTCTTCATGTCCAACTGACTCGCATAAATTACAAAATGTATTCTTTGGTACTGTTTGATACTTCTACATCATGGGACAATGATAGGGTTCATGTCCATGTGTTTTTCATATCTCACACCAGGTTCCTCCTGGCATTAAAGGATTCGACATTCTTGCTACCAAGGACTACACAAAGGTTGGACATTCATTCTTATGATTACCTTTTTTTCTACAAAATGTGCACCAAACATCCTCCCTCTTTTCCTTTCCCTTATTCTGATCTAACTAAAATGTTAATTTCTTCAGGTATGCTCTCAACTCTTCCATGGTTGGATATGTATGCTTATATTCATTTTCTTCTAAATGTAATTCTTCTTGCAAGGCCTCATCATGGGTTTGGAACTTTTTCTACCTCAAAGGATACTTCAAATGTGCCAATAAAGAGTTAAAACATCAATGTCTATGTTGCATATCAGTAATAAGGTAATTCAACTTATATTTTAGACTCTTAAACTTCTGTTCCACCTCCCATAATGATTCTATCAGTTTCTTCCTAATCTCTATCATCTCATTCATGAACTGGTCCTCTAAAATTGGTTTATAAAATTCATTTATTAATTTCATCTTCACCTCTACAATGGTTGTAGGTGATCTCGTTGGATTATTTACTGTGATACCCATATACCAATTCAATGCACAGTGTCTAAATGTGATTTCCAATTGCACAACCTTTGTATCTTCATCTCTAATATGATTATCTTTCTATATATTCTCACAGATAAAAAAATACTTTTATGGCCCCCCTCTAACCCTTCTCCCTGGAACTCTGGTAACTGAATAGTTGGATCTTGTCCTGCCATTGTGAATTTTGTTGTACTACCACCTCCATGCAGTGTATATAATTGATTGCTACTTGCTGAAATTACACTTCAACTTTAGTTTCCACTGGACCCTC